>WOVY01003510.1:0-276706 GCA_013436015.1 Rhipicephalus annulatus | reverse complement strand
AAGAAAGAAGTTTACGTTTAGGGACCTGTTTTTTCTTTTGTTAGACACATTGTAATATACAGAATATCTCATAAGACTACTTGAAAAATTTGTGGGGCATAACTACACAGAAACATAAAGGTATAGATGAGAATAGCATTGTTACAGGTATCTTGCTACTGTTGTGTTTGGCGCTACAAATTTTATTTCAAGAAGTCAAAAATGAACTAGGCAAAGAAACATTTTGATAAGACAAGGTTAGCAAATGCCTACAGTATAACGGCTGATTCGGTTGTTTTTCTGAATAAGTTGTTTACTGAGGCCCTTGTGGAGTTTATGATGAGAGAAGGCATCATATATAATTTCAAAAACATTCTGACAGGAAACAATGTAGCGCAGCAAAGAGGCGTGTAGTTTACACTGACTGTGATGTTTTCTAAAGGTTCTCGTTCAACAAAAATAAAAACGTGCGAGTCAAACAGAGGCAGGGAAGATTATAATTAAGCACTTGCGATATTTCTCTCGCACAGAGTTTCACTTGACATCTATTTTTTTGGAAAACATGGTTATTATACACGATGTTAGCGTATGTTCAAGAACACCAGATGGTCGGAATTTCCGGAGCCCTGCACTGCGGCATCGCTTCTAATGGTGTCGCGGGTTTGGGACGTAAAATTTGTGACATTGTTATTGTTCTTATTCTTAACGATATTATTATATTATTATTATTATTATTATTATTATTATTATTATTATTATTATTATGTTCGTAGAGAAGACATTAGACAAAAGAGATAAGCTTCACTCACTGCTTGATACAATGTGCAGCTGTGAGGATGTTCCTTTGCGTTAGAATAGTACCGGAACAGGTAGTGTAGTTTCCATTGGTCTTTATTACCAAAAACACCTGCGATGTGAAGACTGCGATGTAAAGCGAGCTTTATTTTCCGCTAGCACAGCTCACTGACAATGCTAAACAAACTAATAGTGCTCAATGAATGACACTGATATGCGCAAAAAGATTAATATCACCACAGCACGACGTAATACAGAGCCTGAAAACACAGGAGACAATTGTAAAATACAACGATGCATGGGGAAGTGGTGTCTTTCCGTTTTGTATGTGTGTTTGTGTGTTTGTGTGTGTGTACGTGCGCGTGCACATTTGCTTTTTTGCGCAATCTTTCCTTGAACCATTTATCGCCTAAATGTCCGAGAGGATTTCACAAAGTACAAATATTACAAGCATGGTTCGAACGCTGCAAAAAATTAAACACGAATGACTTTGTTTACCTAGCCGCAAATGCTTACATGTAGCAGCATTTTCAATAGATCACTTTGCTACCCTAAAAATATAAAACTTCTATCTATGAACTACGAAAACGAGTACTTCATTTACTTCTTCGGTTTTTCTAGAGAACTACGGTGGTTTGTACCAGGGGTTGGTAACCTACAGTCCCCAGTGCAGTATTAGCCGACCTCCGGCCCGACATCAACACCACACTCTCTCCCCTTTTCACCTCTTATGGGAAGGCCGACATGGCCATTTCACCTCAAATGTGGCTACAGAGGAACAAAAAAAATATTGCTGCCAGTTGGCATTGCCACCTCTCCAATACTGACACTTAGCCAGATAATATCTTCGATTCCCCTCTTTGCACAGGCCAAAAAAAGGACACGAAAATTCTTTGTTGGAATATTAGGTACAGGATGGACCTTCGTCAGGGAAAAAACCTCCTGTCCCGTGCGAAACGCGCAGCACAGTCACAGCGAAAGCTGGAAGAGCGGCCTTTCAGAACCTCTTCTAAACACTCGTTCGGTAACTGTAATAAGTAGACTTGCTGGGCACCCACTATGCCACAAATAATCAAAACCTTGTGTAGTAGGTAAGCATTCTGTTTGTTTATTTTTCTCGAAAATATAGCACATTCCCATTCTGGGGAATTCTCTAACTATATCTTTCGTCATTTTTTGAAGAAGTGTGGTATCCGCTGCAAATTTGCAAGGAATATCGAGCAATTTTTTTTATGCAGTGGCTTGCGGATGAAGATAAAGAATTACACCTGAAAGTCGTTTATGCGCCACAGTTACAATGTGATCAAGAACACGATTTTGTATAGAGTTGGGATTAGTCCACTTTTAGTTGCCTGTGATTGCCTTTATTGTGATTGTCATTCTTTTTCAGAATTTTTACTGGACGCAAAACGTGAATGTTATCTAAATAGTTTTCAATAAAACAAAGCTTACCATCCATGGTAGCTGACTCCGTGCAGCGAGAAGGCCATTCACAATCCTTGCTGTCGGGCCAGCTTTACCGCACTCTATTGATTAGCCATAAGAATGATGAGGATGGGAAAAAGAACGGCCAAAGTAAATTAGTTGAACTTCGCTTACTGCGACACCCGAGTAGGAGACCACAGGTGACATCTGCTAAAGAAGACCGACAGTATAAATGTGAAGGAATGTTTTCTACAATATTGATAAATCTTACAATGATATATTTGGTCCACTAACTAAATAACTGAATTTGCGAAGTCCCACGCTCAGTGCTCAATTTGTTTTTCGTATCATTTGTAACTTTGAACTCGATGCTGCTTGATTGATTCATTAATATGTGGGGTTCAACATCCCAAAACTACTATATCATCATGAGAGACACTGCAGTGGAGGGCTCCAGAAATTTTGACCACCTGGGTTTTTTTTAACGTGTATCTAAATCTGAGCACACAGGCGGACAGCATTCTCGCCTCGATCAAAAATGCAGTCGCCACAGCCGGGATTCAATCCCGCGACCTGCGGACTATCCTGTGTTTGCGGACTATCATATGTTTTTGTTGTGATTTCTACATCATTATTATGACAATACAATTTCCCTATTCTGAACATCAAGCACGAAACACACGATTCCTTAATAATGAAGCAGTTTAGAATGCATGCTACATCCTCCATTTCATAGTAGTCCAGCGAAAAAGGTTAGTTACAAATTTACAGCTAGGATAACACACATTTTAGTTGCACTGCCGAACGGTTGAAATATTATTACGAGAAGCGTGGAAATGCAAGATGCCACGAAAAGAAAAAAAACAAATAAAACAAATGCAAAATCGAATTCCTGTGCATTGCAAAAACTATCGTTAAAGTTAGGGAAAATATGGTATGATCTGTAACTCACCATCTGAATTTATTGAGAGTTCGCCATTAGGAAACTGAAAGCCGATGCGTGTGTCTATTACTCCGTGAAGAAGGTAGACGCACCACTGCTTGTGGCTAGAATTCAAGGTATCACTGAAGACCTCATTATTTATTGAGAACAATTCGGATTGTCAGTACAGTCAATCTCACTCACCTTCGATGAGTGGAGTGACACCACAAAGTAGAGCATCACTGGCCAATTTAAATGAGCATTTGGAAGATAATGCGAAGCCCCGTATTTCTTCATGTCTGGCAGCTGTCTACTCAGCAGTCATCGGTGTGAACATCTCTCCGAATACTCTTGCCAAGCCCGAAAAATAGATGCAGGCGAAAGGGTATTGCTGTGGCGCTAAATAAAACTGCTTATATCACATCACAGCTGCCACGGCTTTGTTAGGCCCAGTTATAAAAGCTGCTATAAAAATAAAGACACCTGTGGTCGTGCCGCTGAGTGTGTTTAATGAGGCTTTTTAAAATCGGTTTTCGCGACCAAATTGTCTAAATTCAGAACAATCATCATAGCTCTTTGGTTGCTCTTTTCCTGCCTGAGCAAGTGCCGAATCAAAATAAGCTGTGGTAGTAAGCGCCACGTCACTTGAATGTTCCTTCGAAACCGCACCTGATGCCTTAAAAGAAAGCATGACATAAACGTAGCACGTACTTATATAAAGGGAATAACAAACCAACGAGTCAACTAAAATTAAAAAAAGTAGAGTAAAACCCTGGTGATACACTTGCGGCTCATACAAATTTTGGTATGGTAAGAATTTTTCTGTGGTCCAAGACAAGGCCCATCAGCCTGCAATGTAATGGAGTATGGTTGGTGCGAACCGATTTTCTTCCAGTGACTTTGATACGAAACGCACGCTATACCAGTGCGGTCACGGAAAACGTGGCAGTCACGCATGTGCGTGAAACCCAAGCGCGGGAACACAATGCCACGCCGTCAGCTAACTATCGGAGCGTCGCAGCCTCCGAGACAGCGCCCACTTAACACGGGAGGCCTTAATGTGCCTTCTTGTGTATTTCCGTTTATTTTACTAATGACGTCGGCGTTAATTTTCTTTAGGCAAGATAATAAAATGTAGTCTATAATTACGTTGTAAAGTGCAGTTCATAATTCGACCTTGACTCGGGCATCCAACCTCGATCATTATCTACTTGTCATCGGCCCGTCGTCCAGTGTACACCCAGAGTATGTCCATCCCCCACAGTCCATCTATCATCCGTCCAGTACTCCCACCATCCACCCATCATGTGCCCATCATTACCAAGATGGTGGGTGCCGAGTCCCATCATGCGCACAATTCGGCAAATTTTGAATAGAGTTGTTGGAAAATGAGGGAAGCCTTCATAATCTGACACCCTGCCTTTTCAAAGAGATAATCCCGTAATGTTTTAATTTTACTCTTGCTTAGGATGCACATTACCTTATTGACAGAAGAAAATACACTAACATTTACAGAAGCTAACAATGTTTTTATTGTTATTTCTGAAAAAACATGTTTTAATTAGAAAGTATCGTAAATATAAATTGTTCTAACACGCGTGATTCGGCCACGTTCGGCCGAGGACTCCGTAGATGTGGAGACGAGTGCCTCATAAGTCTTCACTTGGGGAGCACGACAGGCGATGGAAGAAATAAGGTACGCCAGGGCTCCCAGGACAACAATCAACAGGAGTGCTCGGAAGGTGAACAAGCGTTTGTACGCGCCGTGGAAAGTGCCTCGGTGCAGCGTGAAGTACATGACCATGAAGCCTTGTTGGAATTCCTACAGTTACCTGCAAGGCACATAAATGTTTTCAAAGTAGATACATAAGAAAACAAGAATATGTTATCACGACGTTACAACACTGCAGTAACCCTGTTCTAGTTTATAAGAAAAAAATACTTATAATAATTACTTTGTAGTACACAAAGAGGGATAGGAACGTGTGGGCCTCTGACTGTTGGGCTGTACACAGGTCACCATGGTCGCCTCAGTGCCAGCGTTCCTTCGTACAGCGTGGTAACAAAATACGGTGGCGTCACGCAATGCGATGGCTTCACGGTCTGAACCAATATGGCGGCGGCGAGATCAATAGGTGTAGTCACCCTGTGCAAACAGACCATAGAAATGCTCTGTGGAGTGCCAGCGCTTGTACCGTGGCCATGCACCGAAGCGTAGGGGCGAGATGAACAGGAGATCTTGCGGGGTGCTTCGCATGGTCTGCTACAATGGTGTGGCGTGCTACTTTTGCTTCGATTTAGTACAGAAACTGACAATAGACATGACACATTCTGAGGAATATCGTTGGTGTACACTAAAAACGGTAAAGGTCCCAACACTACCTGTGAAACTCCCGAAGTAGCAGCAACATATTCAGATTGGGAACCATTAATTTCGACACGTTGCATCCGGTCTTGTAAATAACACCTGATCTAATGAAGCAATGCAGGAGTAATACTGAGGAATGAGAGTTTGTGCAGCAGCAGAACATGGGGCACAGAATAAAACGCTTTCTGAAAGTCCAGGAATATGCAGTCCGTCTGCACCCCAAGGTCAAATGAGCAAAAAAAAAAATCAAGACTGGATTTGACGAGCCGTGTTGAACAAGAAATATCAGACCGAAATCCATGCTGAGATTTGGTAAAAAAATTCCTACTTTCTTGATGCTTCATTAACAGACTGTAGACTATGCGCTCCATTGTATTGCAGCCCATACTCGTTAGGGAAATCGGCCTGTAGTTAGAGACAATATTTTTGGGCCACCCTTATGTATCGGAGCCAGATTCGCGACTATCCATTCAATAGGTAAACAAGAAGTACGCAATGATTTCTCAAAGATTATATATAACAAGGTGGTGGGCAATTACGTTAGAGCAAGCGTTTAACACGTAAAACGGTACACCGTCAGGGCCATATGCAGAAGAAGCCTCTATTTTGTCAAGCAACTTAAATTTACCGCCATTTGTTACCACCAGCTCCGGCATAGGTTCAAAGACATTGTCAGTAATACACAGTACATCACTGTGACAAGGGTGCGTAAAAGAAACCTGAAAATAGCATTTGAAAGCAGAAGCTTTATTGGCGTCATCAATTAAAAGTACAGCGTCATCATTTATGCACGAGATGCCTATTGATTCTTTGCTGATTGATTTTAAACACTTCCATATTTTTTCGGGTTATTTTGTAACTTTGGGTCCAATGCTAGGAAATATTTTTCCTTTCTGATCATGTTTTTCGCTTTTATAACTTTTCTAAACGACTTCAGCACCATGATCACACCAGGATTGCGTTGCTTTCTATAAGCATTCAAAAGACGATGTCTTTTGATTGATCATTCGCTTGACTTCAGGAGTAACCCAAGGCCTATCACTGCGTTGTTTGGCAGACAATTGTTTACTTGGAACATCTACTATCTGCTTTAGTGGGAAGCAAAATGTATCACACAGGGTGTTGCAATCTGCGGACTGAGCTAAATAATTGAATTCCTGCTGAAAAATGGCAAGCTCATTCGATAATGAAGCATAAACTTCTTTATCAAAACGATATATCTTCCTAGGCCGATCATGCGCACAAATAAGGGGGACTATCATAACGTAGGCCACAATACAGTCACGGTCACTAATCTCAGGATTAACAGCGTCAGCATGCACGACCGATTAATATGTTGCTGTTACTTTGAAAGCTCCACGGGGATCTGTGTTGGGACCTGAGCTGTTCTTAGTGTATGTACATCAATAATATTGCTCAGAATGTGTCATGCAAAGTACGTCTGTATGCAGATCATTGTGTGATTGTTCAGCGAATTGGGAGCGCGGGAGTAACACAGACACGAAGCAAAGAGGAGGCACACAGCATGAGCGCTCAACTAGCGCACCTTTCCATGCTATTGCGATCATTGTGTGGTTTACCATTGTTTTAGATCCACCTATTACCATCAGTACTTTCAACGCAATTTAGACAGTATTATGCGCTGGCATGATAAGGGGCGTACGAGTCTTAACCCTAGGAAGTGCCGGTGCGTCTCCTCCACTCGTTAACGCGACCCATACCTGTTTCATTTTACATTAGACACCAATTAGCTATCGCGAGTAACTAAGTATAAACACATCGGTGCTTACTTTTCATCAAATCTTAGCTGGACTAAGCGCGTTGAATATGTCGCAGCGAAATCCTGTAAAAGGTTTAGCTTTTTTAAACGGTACCTCTGGTTAGCTCCTCCTAAAATCAGAGAACCACTGTACTTTTCGAATGTCAGACCTATCTTAGAGTACGCCTGTGTGGTGTGGGACCCACAAACGAAAACTGTCTAATATGCTCGAGATCGTACAAAACTGCGCAGCTCGTTTTGTGACTGGCAACAATGACTTCATTGTCAGTGTCACTGCGCTTAAGGTTAGGTTAGTGTGGGAGTTGTTAGTATCACGTAGAAAAAAAACTTGAGTTTAGAAATGCTATTCAAAATATTTCATGGGTTCATCAAAATAGATAGAGAATCTTATCTTTCACCTCCACATTTTTATCTAAGAGAACTGACCACCCTTTAAAATTAGGATAATTTTTTTTCCAGAACAAACATTTACCAATACTCTTTTTTTCTGCTCACAATCTCCCAGTGAAATCGTCTTCCCCGGGAGATTGCAGACTGCCGCACTAAAGTATCTTTCAGGGACATACTGCTACTGTCATAGCTGCAATATTGTGAAGATCTGCTTTGTGTGTTCATCTTGTTTTTGAATAGTTCTTTTATGTAAGCGTATGTTACGCTCTGTGTACCCCCTCCCCCTTGCAAAAATTCTCTCAGGTGCTGCAGGTGTTTTCTAATAAATAAAATGAATAACGGTACCCCCCTGTGCTCATGCGTGGCTTCGTTTTTATGCGCGTCTACACCAAATTCTCTGGAGCTCCACGGAGTGCTGTCGCGGATATCTGTGTTCACCCGAAGAGTGGAACACCGTGTATACAGCGTGCGCACAGGTGCGTGCCCCAAAAAGGCTCCCACAAAATTAAGTCGCAGCGCCATTTTGAACCGGCTATAGAGCATAGGAAGTTTATTCTCGGGAGACGGGGAAGTGAATAGGGGGCCTGTCCTACATTGCTCTTAATCATGTTCAAGGGTTACTAGGCTGGCATGCCACTCAGAAGGCCATGATGGTAATTGCATATGAATTGATTGAGAGACACTTGGCGGCCTAGTTTTCATTTGCATGAGTGGCGGCTTTCAATCTTCAGGACAGATGTACCATGGTAGGCTTACGCAGGCAGTGTTTCTTTTCGCTTTCATTTGCGATAGACACAAGTTTCGCATTGAGAATTTTTTATTCGAATCTCTCCTCACACAAGGTTCATGTCAACCAGGACGTAACGGGAATAAAAAAAAAGGTACGTTTACACCACGTGAACAAAATTACGTTATTTTGTGTGCCTCTTGTGTTTTCTTTTTACTTTTGCTCTGAGACGAAGCCCAACGAACTACAAAAGTCAAGATCGCTTGTATTTCCATCATCTCTCTCTGTCTTTTGTCTACGCTTAAACGTTCTGTTTTAAGAGATCTGATCAATCAGATTCCATATCTTTTTCTGAGAATCGCTTGGGTCCCTCAAAGCAGCTATAGTTCAGCCTTGACTTAGCTCATCATTGGTACACTATATTGCTTTTAAAAATTACCTTGTATTAGATCAAGTAATTAGTACATTTTGGTGTCAGTCTGAGTGTCAAAGATTTGCACGTCATGTTCATCGGCATTCATGGTTACGAGTAATACCAGTACCATGTGGTGTTTATTTAATTACTCAAACAAATTTGTGAAAGTTTAGGATATTTTTAGTGGTAACTGTGCAATTAAACTTAATCAATACATGTATAAAACCTACTTTGCACATTTCTTACTTAAGATTCATATAGTTTAGTTTATTCTGCTGTACCACCGGCCATGGCTGTACACTCGGCAAGTATTGTAAGATGGAGAACTGGAGTACATACCTGCTCATTAGCTGCATCTTGTAAGCACCGTGGGTAGCAGAGTTTAACAAAAAGAGTTGTGATCGCTGTGTCCTGTACAAACGCTTGTGTTTTTGAGCTGTGCAGCAAAACAGTGGGGAAAAAGAGTCACTGTGTAATCAACGTGACAACATTAACCTACGCTCGCACCCTTGGTGCTCCTCCTCAAGCCTACAATTTCCCCTTGCGTCCGTCTTCTCCGCCACACGCTGAGCTCTCTTTAAGGGCAGCCGAATACTGAATTTCGCGTACACAGACTTGCGGCCATTTTTGTCACTAGAGCGTATCTGTTCGAACAAGTGTATGCTTAGGCCTACTTCATGAAAGCATAGAATGAACAGCATCTGGCTATTGTGAACGCTATAGTGTAGCAAACGCAAGCGTGTGCTTTTCAAATATCGCTTGGCTAAGCTATCTCCGGTCGTAAAAAGTAGATAACAGCGGCATTGTGCGGGCGCTACACAAAGACGGAAATGATGCAGCAGAGGGAGGCTTTTTGTACGGTGGAAGCTTTGCTCCTAAAACGAGTAGGATGGCACTCTTCAACGACTCAAATTATTTAGAATACCGCAGTGTTTTGTGGCAACTCTCTGTTTTTTGTGTTGAAAAGCGATGCTGAGTTCAGAACTATGACTCTTTTGAAATGTCATAAAGAATGATAATACGCTCACCAACCAAATGGCTTTTTCAGCAAAAAATAAATGTAGAGGGTCCACTTCCCCTGCATATATAAAACTGAGTGCAAAATAACGTTCCATTTTAAAATTAGCTTTAGAATGTGTCAACTATTAAGCCCGGCCATGGTCAGAAACCGCCGTTTAGCCATGACACGTGTGTCGTCATGTGCTTCGTGAACTTGAGCCAATGTGCCCCAATAGGCTTGAGCACCTGCACATTGTTTAATTCTTATAGCCAAGCTGAGGGAGGCTCAAATAGATCCATCGTGCACTTAGCTGACCACGAAACAGTCGTTGACTGAAACACAGGCATTTTCCAAGTGAGCAGCTGCAGTTACACCAAGACTTGCGAATGCACTTGGCACTGTCAAAACTTTGTGGCTGACCTCGTACTTATAAAATTATTGATTTTAAACTAGTGCTCGACTAAATGCGCTGACATTTCACCAGCTGGTTTGCGTGATTGATTTGATTAATAATAGGGGTTTAACGTCCCAAAACCACCATATGATTATAAGAGACGCCGTAGTGGAGGGCTCCGGAGATTTAGACCGCCTGGGGTTCTTTAACGTGCACCCACATCTGAGCACACAGGCCTACAACATTTCCGCCTCCATCAGAAATGCAGCAGCCACAGCCGGGATTCGAACCCGCGACCTGCGGGTCAGCAGCCGAGTACCTTAGCCACTAGGCCACCGCGGTGGGCAGCTTGTTTGTGCGCATCCAAGGATTACTTAACATAACAGGCATTATCAGTGTAAATTGAGTGGTTCAGTTATTCAAAGCGTTTGATTGCTTTTTGTCTGGACCGAAAAATAACTGCGAGTGTTTCACACGTTTACCTACATACTAACAGTTTCTAATAACCTTTTGTATGAACCTTAATGATTTCCAGCGTCATTAACGAGTGCCACATGCGCTCATAACAACGTGTGGTTACAGAGTGCGTGTTCGGATATCCTGACGCTATCATTGCCGTACTGTAAGCGTCAAGTGAAAACGGAACAGCGGCAAGCCTTCGCGATAGCATAGCGCGTGCTTACAGCGACATCATTATAACATCCGCAGAATTTATCAGTTATTACCATCATTAACATTTAAATGTAGGTCACAACATTCACCTTTCCAAGCTTCGAAAAGAAAAACATAGACGAACGAATGCCGATCACACTTTAGGTGACTTTAAGTTCATGTCTTAAATGCGCATTATGGATCTTAAAACGCATAGTCGGGCCCCGTCCAGATAAACGAATCGCGGTAGCCAATGCCCTCCCTGAGTAAAAAAAAATAGTCCCGCTCACGAACACGGCCATGTTCTCTGGGGGCAGGTTCTTAAGTAATCCGGTACACGACATCTGTTTGAAGTGCGCAGCCATTGGCGCAGGCTTGTGTGCATCTGCTTTGGAGGAAGAAATGTCGTGGTCTTCCAATTATGTCCGACTAGAAGTCATTTTAAATCTGCGGGTAATTATTTTGCGAAACAGTGGAGCTCAAACGATAATCTGACTGTCAAATTAAGATTAATATAGGTTTGACAGTTGACCAACTTGAGCTATTTTCGCACAATAGTTAAGATGTGAAAAGAAAGAAAAAACGCTCATAGTATTGCACTATGCGGCTGATGTGAAATATGCCATGCAGATCAGTAGGGTTGAGAGCTGGGCTAGTTGGTGAGATATCATTTTAACATATGGTGTAGTAGCGCAAATTCTACGGGGACACAAAGGAAAACAAAGCACGACATTCGCTACACTCGCAATTGATTTTACTTCTGAAAAAGCACTTCCTAATAACCCGAATCCCTATAGTGACACAGAAAAGATTTACGAACATAAAATTATTTTAAAAAAAGCCTTTTTAATGTGATAGTATTCACAGCAGACAAGCTTACATACCTTTATATAATATAACAAAGACCATGCTGAATTTCATTACCAACATTGGCGTGGATTATACTTGCCTGAAACTGAAATTGAAACAAAACGAAAGACGACACATTAACACACAAACACCCAGTGATGGCATACGTCAATTATGCTTAAACACTTTTGGGTGAAACAAGGTACGACAGCACTGAGTATTATCGGACAAAAATAAATTTTTGGCGGAAGCTTACACGTGCCTGAATCAGAATTGGAAACATCGTGAAAGACAATGTGACACATGGAAACGCTAACCTCAATTGAAGTCCTTCGAGGAAGCTGGCTTCTCGGTTACTTAACTACACTGATGAAAAGCGACGTTTACGTGTCACAGTTTTGAAACTTACCGTGCCAGGCAACGAAGCAAGCGTGATGGGAAGCGCATGGCATTCGTGCACCCCGGGTGGTCCAATACACACTGTCCTCCGTATTCTGGAACGTCCCTTCACTCAACGCTTCACGTTCACTTGAGAAAGCCGATGAGAGCGCCTTCTATAGGCACGACAAGTCACTGCTTATTTGCAATATTCTGCTGCATTTCTTGAGTAGCACAGCGTCAGTTTAAGCCGAGCAGTGGCGCAGTGTTCAACTCTGTCAAGTGAAGGGTGAAAGTGGAGTCGAGGAGCGTTTGTGAATACGGGGATGTGTCTCCCGCATTCGTGAAGCTGAGCACGCCGCAAGATACGAAGCTTCCAAACACAACCGAGTGCGAGACTGAAGCAACGAAAGTGCTCACACTTTCGGTGGATCAACTGAAGAATTAGACGCCGTGGGTGAAAAAGCAACAGCCGGTTTTCGGAGCCACGCCATAACCGAGACATGATACGCTCTTATCAAAAGTGGCATACGAGCGATGGCATCCACACGACAGTGTGAGTGTAGTGTCAACACGCCGTGAGCGCATCATTAAGGGAGGTATACTGCAAGGCGCCTTGAATTTCGATCTACTTTTAAGGCGCTGAACGGGCTACTTGCGCCTACAGTATAGGCACCGTTCAGTCGAGTTTTCCAATCTGACTGCAGCGTCAGAATACATAGCCTAGCGGATAAAAAAAGAAACCTTGAGACGGCATTGGTGAAAATGCATCTGTCAGCGGATGGTGCCCAGTATACATTGGGCACGCGAGCAGGCGTCTCTTTTCTGCGTGCCTCTAACGGTGAATGTCAGAAACTTTGAGACGGAAAAGTGTGAGCAACGCAGCTCCCTCTGGTCAGCGTGCGGTGCCTATAGCGAAGCCTGGCGAATATTAGGCTGCTTATGAGGCCCGCCGTACCGGACGCGTGATTGTTGCCAGGATTTCGTTCTTTCTGAGGGGCAGAAGTTGGCACGTGTTGCGGCACAGTATGTAGTCGGAAGACAGCCCGAAGTGATGAATAATAATGACTATTGATGCAAATGCCATGTTCACCTTAATTTTTTTTAACTTGAGGCTTTCCCGTACTAGCAGCTTCAACGTTCTTTGTATAGGCCTACAGACCAGCGGTATTTTATGAGGCGAGCGTCGACCAAAAACTATAAAAGCGCCACGGCGCATATAATCATCTTTCGTGGTGAATTATCTTTCGAGGTATCAAACTTCACGCTATCTCTTTCTGCGTCGTGAGCTGCCCTCCCCCCCCCCCCCCCCGTACGAGGACGAAGCTTTTTTTTTTTAAGTGTAGCGGCACCTCGTGCCGTGTATTCTTTGGTATAACGAGGCATTCGATGCTGTGAAACTTTTTTTCCTATACTATCGACGAAAATGAGCTAACCAAATACACGCTTATTCGCAGCAATAATAAACCTCGAAAATGAAAGAAACGCTGGCGAGTTTGTCGTGAGGTTGGCTGTTGTAGCATTTAAAAGCCAACGAGGCGATAAGAATGGGAAATCATGATTTTTCAAATTTTCCCAAATGAGCCACTAAGGCTCTGGGACACTGGGCTGATCGACGCTTGTGCAATTACCTTCAAATTACGCTGTTCTGCGTGTTACAAAAAGAAAAAAAAGACGGTAAATCATATTTATTGCGTGATATCTGTCGAACGTGTGCCGTGCTAACAACTATCGCTTGTCATTCGTGCAACAGAGTCCCATTTGTCGCCTTCCTGAGATCGAGTTCTTGGGATCGCCGAACCTCACGACTACCACGGAAGGCGATCAAGTAAGCAAACACCAGGATTATGGCGACCAGAACGAAAGCGACAAAGCCGAAGGAGCCCAGCGATGGGCCGAGGGCGGAGCGCAGTCGCCGGTTGGATGACGGCGACGTGGTTTCCCTGGCGTCCTGCTTCTTTTTCGTCTTGCACTTCGCACTTTTCTCACCTGCGTGACAGATGGTGAATAAACGCTTGTGAAGGCTTATTAGTAAACATTATTTATGAATACTGTTTATTAGACATTCAATAATATTAGGACTTGCGAAGGCTGTAGAACATTCCTCGAATGAGAACATTCATTGTCGGCATTCCCAACGCGAAGGATGAAAAAAAAAGCTGTTGTGATCACGTGATAACAGCATATGACATCTGTGACATCATGAAATTATCGACTACGATGTTATGAGCTAACTTACGCTTAGTCAAAATCGTATCATCTTAGGCGAATACGTAAGATACCGTGTAAGTTTTGTTATTTACTGTGGTTCTAAAAGCAGTGCCCTATTGCAGCCATGCTCATACTCTGGACCCTCCACTGACTTGGAAAAATAAGGAATGGTTGGCTCATCCGAAAACGAGATTAGCTACGGGCAAATCACCTTGCTCGGAGTTGATACCACCATCAGTATTAAATTGAGTATAGTACACGTTTTCAAGGGCACACCCAAACCCAACATGCACGCCCAATTTCAACACCCAACAATGTGCAGCGGTGCACATGCACGCCATGTGTCTTGTAAATGTATTGAATAAAACTCGGGTTGTGCCTAGGTTACATGACCAATATACAACGTATGTCTTGAGTGTTTGCAGGCCGAATGCCTACCATGATTATCGTGCACGTAAGTGGAGGAGAGGAGTCTGACGCCATTGTAAACCCTATGTGTGTGTGACAAGGTCAATTAAACTGACAAGCTTGAGCAATGAAAAGCATAGATATCATAATTTGTAGTTTTTAGTGTAGTATAGCAATTGTGACTCATATTGAGAATAATGGAAGCGCATGAAAAAAGCCCCATTTTCGTAAAAGAGATAAAAACCCACAAAATCCGTTCTGGCGCATTATGTGTGCGGTCGTATTTGTGAGTTCAGCGCACTTGCATGGAAACTGCAGACGTTCCGGTAGTGGGACCCCCCTACTCCCTGGTGGTGCCTTTCAGGCAAGTCAGCGTTACGAAGCAACGTGAACATTATTGCGCGCAGACGTGAGCAAAGCGTTCTGATTTATTAGGCGAAGCTTCATTACGAAAACCACCTCTGTTGTACATAAACACAGCGAGATCCGTCAGGTACGCAAAAGATGGAGATGAAGCAATGAAGTGCTTTTCACAACAATCTGCTACGGTTTGCCTACTTCCAGGGATAAAAGTAAGAGAAAAGCAGATCTTCCAATGCAACGTAAGGAGTCTTTGGTGATCCTCGAAACACATGCGTATCCATCACCTCACTTAATAAAGCGAAATAACGCCATAGATTCGACTGCGTAAAGATATATGACACAAGAGGAACCTCTTTTAGATGATTAAAGTAGGGGGCCACCATATTTTCCCCCTCCTTTCGGACGCACACATGTATATGTTTTTACAAGTGGTGAAGTTACATTCACGGTGGTATTCCTCAAGCGCACTGCTGCTGGTGGGATATACCATCCAAATGATATACTGGAATATACCTTTTTGTCGGCTCAATCTTAGGTGGCTGAGCTTCACGCTGAGCCAGCTGCTTCTAGAAGACGGCTTGACTTCCTGAGTCGGAGCCGCCGTGGCTTCCGACTTGGGGATGTCGAAGTCCTTCTCCGGAATCGCGGCGGTCTTCGAGATGGGAATCTCGGGGTCCTTGGGTAGCTCGCGGAACGCGACGACTCGTTCGGGGTCAACCGGTGTGGCCTTGCATGACGATGCGGCGTTTTCGGCAGCACAGCTTTCGAGATCAGTGACCGGTGTGCGGAACAGGCCTTCGCATTGGAGCGCTGTCTGTTCCATCTTCTGGTGCAGGAAACCGAGTTCCTGCAGGACGTCATCCTGCGTGACGTGTAACTCGCCGGAGGCCCGTAGGCTCGATTGTGAGCAGATGCTTTCGGTGCGTGACAGCTCGGTGCTGTCGCTTGTCGGTTTGCTGCCGATGCTAGCGTCGTCATGTAATTCGGCCATTTTGTCCTTCTTCTTGTACCTTGTCGATGGCTCATGCCCGCTACGGGTGATTAGAGTAGGGTAGAGCCTATTAACTGTGCCATACACCCACGCTGAGGAATTCACCATAAACCGAGTAGCTCTGAAAATACTGTAATTTTGTTAGATTACACCTGTAAAAATGACGAGAGGCATTACTTACTTGCCGCAGTGTTTTTTTTTTGTTCTTTGCGCCTACGCTCAACGGGCAATGGACCTTGAAACTGGCGGTTAATGGAAGAGAAAAAAAATGTTTTTTTCAATTGACCCGAAGGATAACAAATCACTTTGTCGGCTAGCCAGGGTACACACGAAGATTTAAGTGGAATTAGTTTGATAGCTGTAAAAATAAGTGATAATATCATAAATGCGGTCAACTAGAGGAATGAATTTCAGAATAATAAATCTTGATGGAGAATAGTATTAGGAAGGATTTTTGCTGGCGTGCCCAACGAAACCATATATAGTTAAGAAGACAATACTCTTCGTTGAGAAGTCGGTGGTTCTAAAACTTTTTTCAAATTTTAGCAATGCCCTGAATGGACGCAATAGTATAACAAACAAACATGAAAAATATGAAAGCCGCTGAGATAAATATTATCTTCAGCCATAGCGATAAAATTATAACGATACATTTTTGTAGGTTAACAAGATAATAGCACACCAACTTATGCTGTTGTTCTCTGCTTTCTACATCTATGACATGCCAGGAGCGAGGGGGTGGGGAGTGGGGGTGGGCTAAGCATTGAACTTTCATGCCTCCCTTCAAAAACTTTATTCACCGCACATGCTGCATAGGGTGAACATGCACTAATATACATCAGAAAATAGTTAAAATAAACCTGCCCCCAACACGAAAAAACAGTCTTGCTTCATGTCTGGATCACATTCACAACATGGGTTTTGCCAGAAACCAAATTTACACATGTGTTTAATAAGGTGGGAACAGTGTTTGCATAGATAAGGCGTGGCTTGGAAGCGATAATTGTAAACTTGCACTTCACCAACCTAATAGAAAAAAATATTACTGTTTAATTTATTATCAATCTTTTCAATTGAATGAGGAAGAGAGGCTAAAGTAGGAAGTATGATTAGTGCGGCCATCATCTGAGGCACTCAGCGTTGACCGTGCCTTCCAGATGAGTGCTTGGCGGACCTTAAAGGTCATCAGGCAATCAAAGTGGCAATAATAGCTGCTTGGTTACTGGAATTGGCAATTATTTTGGCAGCGCAATTATAAACACACACAAAGAAGACACGAAGACAAGATGAGCATTGAAGAGCAACTGATTTTAAAGCTGTAGCATGAATTAGGCTATTTCGAAGAAGTGGTTTCGGATTCGTTGTCAGCATCATTGGTTACTCACTATCGTACGTGAAGCGAAACTTAGAATAGGTACAATTAAATGAGCAATATAAGCTCTTATGTTCAAGTTGTAATCAAATGCCAGACTTGCGCGTGGCAGGCAGGTGTTGTACCGCAGAGATATGCCAGTGCTCAGTGTTTCTTCAGAAAACACGCTGTGTGAATGACATATACTGTCAGAATAGTTATCGTAATCGCTATGGTGTGGCACAAGCACAGGATCACACAGGCTTCAAGCAAGAAAGAAATGCATTGCACAATGACAGCGTGGTTAACTAGAAAAATATTTGGTTTGTTACCCTGACAGGGAAAGGGCTAAGGGGAGAGAGAAAAGTGAGGAAGATTTGAGAGGGAAGGAGACAAGGACAAACGCACACAGGAGTGTCGTAATCGTTCGACAAGGTGGTTTGCTCGCAGAAACATTCGCTCTCCTTGTTTTCTGACGTGAGGTGATTACAATTCTTTTTAGAATAGCATCGACAAAATGTGAACCAAGGCAGCTCCATGTGTTCCCTTACGCACGCACCATGGGTACCAAGCCAACTCGCAAGAAGAAGAATTATGTCGTAGGAGGCACACCGAAACTGCGCTTGCTGTAGGCCTTCTAGGATGATAGAAAAGGCCAATCAACAGAAGTACAAATGTTGCTTGAAGCGAAGCCAGGCTGAGAATGGAGCGGGCCATGCGAACAGTGTTGAATTACGCTATCACGTTCAATGCTTCAAAGCGAAGCCTAACTGTCCGCTAAGTTTTTACTCCAAGACATGAGACAAACACGTCAAGCAGGTGCACGCGTGTGAGTACCATGGGACACTACGTTGCGCATGCAAGATTGACATCGAAATACTCAGCTCTTTTTAGGGTAGATCAACGTGAGGAACGCTGTTATCGGTGATAGGCAATGGAGAGGATCAAGATTCAAATGTAAGAATCGGGTGGCCCGAGAAATATTAGAAGCTTCGGCTTACGTCTTTTCGAGTAGCACCATTATATTGACAAACTTGTGAGCCCTTACGATTTTCACCGCTTATCGTGTTCAAACATTTATCTCGCATCGAGTGGAACATCAAAAACCAATGTAACTCATTGTAATGAGTCATCGACATTGCAAGCGATATTGTATCTCATTGCCTGTGGGCAGTGTGACCCGAGTTGGTTTCAACCATCTTGATATCACGTGACCGCAGTCGCAAAGAAGCCAGGGACGTGAGAAATGCGCAAGCTCGGATTTCAGTATATAATAACACGGTGCTAGGACCACCTCGGTTCACTTGGTCCTCACCACCAGAACAGTTCGTACGAAATGCCGCGTCCTGGAGCATGGGAACGGGGTGCCCGCCCGGCCCGCAAAATCTTCAAAAGGGTTTGGCGTCTCTGGGAGATGCGGCAGCGTAAGCAAGTTAGGTCGCCCAGGGGACGCAGGACTGCCCAAAACCAGCCCCGCACCATCTCCTACTTCGGTAATGTCTTTACTTGTTATTGCAAAATATTGTACTGGTGGAGTATTTCTCATGCAAAAGAGAATTCTATATTATGACGTTGTGTTCGTTCTGTAGCTATGGTAGGGCTGTGCCCACAAGGAAGAATGTGCTTTAGTTCTTAAGCTTCTGTTGGGTAGTGTGGCCCACTTTTGTGAAGTGGTTTTTCTTTTCGACCCGACAGGCAATGTCGTGCGCTTGGCATTGTACTGGAAGTGGAATGGCCTTGCGTATATATAATAATGACGCATGGCTCTTGCATTTTTAAAGTGACTCTGCCTGTTTCCGTTAATTGGCTAGTTACGAAAGATATGCGCAAAAGTCTTCATAAATATAGCGGTAATGTGTTCTCCTACAATAGTTGAAAAAGGCAGCAAGAAGAACGAACTTATCGTCGTAGTTGAATTAGACATACATCTTAGATGAACACCCATTTAATGCATCTCGAATACTTCAGTTATTTCCGTTATTCTTAGCAGAAAAACCTTCCGTGTACCGTTCATTCAGCACCTCAGCACAACAACCCCCCACTCTTCACACGCATTTTATTTTTTGTGCCCTGACATTATGCACCACGTGTGGGCAAGATAATGCTGATACGATGCACTTAAATATTCAAATGTAATTGAGTGCCGCACTTATTTCATTGGAACAATGTTGCAAGCGTTGGTTTTAAAGCGTCCTCTCTGGTTCTTAGGAAAGTCAAGAATACAGTTCCACGTATTCGTTCAGATGGCACTAGTTAATTACGGAGATATCTACCAGTTAACGTGGTGAATTATAGGTCAGTCGTGGTTCTTCTGTCTGTAAACCTATGCCCAAAACGTCAGACAATGAAAGTAAGCTTGTCGCGTTGTTGCGAACGCTATGCTACAGCTATATGCTTTGTCAGTGTATTCATTGATCCCTGCTCTCGCATCAGTAAACCAATCGAGGATCTGCCCAATTTGTTAGGTCAAAGGTTCTTTGCGTGTACCGTATAGTTATATATATATATATATATATATATATATATATATATATATATATATATATAGTGTACCATGTAGTATACCATATAGTGTACCATATAGCACAGTCTCTTTTTCAATGCTTGAGGGTCTTATCCGAAACCACCCTTGACCAAGAAACCCTCGAACAGCGTTGCTATATGAGATTTCGTTTAACTCTGTTGTTGTTTTCAGATTTTCACGTGACGCATTATCGTTTCTTCTTTTTTTCTCGCAGAGAGAGCCCGCCATTACCTCAGCAACTTCTGGGATCTCACTCAGCTGGTGTTCGGTGCATCTGTACTCATGGCGTCCAGCGTCGTGACAAGCAGCACTCGCACGGTGCGCGGCTGGCTCAACATGTAGGCGGCTTCCCTACAGTGCCTTCTCCTACGGCACAACTTTCCCCACGAAATGAAGCTGGCATGGTAAATTCACCCGATCACATTCCAAGGACCTCACTGATCTGCAAACACAACTCGAAGAGTGGCCAAGACAAACCAGTTTTTAAAAAACATGATTCGATCGCGATTTTATAATCACTGAACATTAGCATCTCATCACGCAATCGGACAGTCTTATCAAAACATCGTTCAATAAACTTCATTTCACGGGATTCCTGTGTTTGTGTGAACGTGCATTTGTGTCAGCGTGAATGCGCGAGCACTTCTCTGCTTTCGGTCGCACACTGATCATACTCCTACGGAGACTATACGGCGACTGATACCACACACATTTTAAGCATGCACGATGTCAAGTTGGCTCACATGTGTCACCCTCGTTTCAACATAACCGCTTAAGAAGGTTACATATATATACATATATATATATACGTATATATACTTACATATATATTCTGAAGTTAAACGGCAAGCATACGTATGGCATACGATTTTGTGGTTTCATGTATAATGACCCGTTTTCCGTTCTTGGAGACTCCAAGACATCTCGTAAAAGTGCTCTCATTTTCACCTGCATCAATTCTGGAGTTGAAAAGGTGAACTCGATACCAGATTGTAGTTAGTGAGCGAGATAGGCAAGGTCAGGACGAAAACAAAAAATTGCCCGCAGCTTCCCTCGGGGGAACACTGAGGAGGATGCGGAAGCATGTAATTGGTTAACGGGTGTTAAATTGCGACTTACTTGGGTCGATGGCTAAATTGGTTAATGTGGTTGTGAAATGGGGTGTTAAATGAGTGAACACGTACGGCACGTATGCGAAAGGGCGGTGTTTTATTTATTGCGACGAGCCAACGGACGAGCGGCAACTGAGCGAGCGAGCGCCGACCTTGAGTATATATACAGCGCGACGGTGCATGCGCTGTCAGCTGTCGAATGTTCTCGAAGGAGAAGCGCGCGCGCGGCACAGATGGCGACGGCGCGACGGCGCATGCGCTGTCAGCTGTCGAATGTTCTCGAAGGAGAAGCGCGCGCGGCACAGATGGTGGGCGACGGCGCGACGGCGCATGCGCGCACGTCAGCTGTCGAATGTTCGAGAAGCGGTGCGGACGGCGCGGACGGCGCACTACAAGGCGCGAGTATAAGATGCTTCCGCATCTAATATGTTGAACGATTTTGAGTACTTCGTACTCAACTATGGGAGAGCACTGAGCCGTCCCGCTAAAACAGTTTAGTGGCTGGTAACAGAGTTAGACACATGCCTAAATACACAGGCATGGTTCAGTGTGCACCGACGCTCGCGTAGGTTTTAAATCGCTAACTTTACCGTACAAGCTCATGTTTGTGTTACTGGTTTCCGTACCAATACTTTACCTTCCTGGTGCATTTAATGTGAAACTTTGACCGTTTTAACTCGGACACATGTATGCTTTTGAAGTGCAACAAATAACCTTATACTTGATGAACGCGTGAATATTGCAGTAGCAGAGAACGAGTGATTATTGTATCAGACGTAATGAATTAGCTCAACTAAGGCGGTGCGGACGGCGCGGACGGCTCACTACAAGGCGCGAGTATAAGATGCTTCCGCATCTAAAACAACCATTCCCACGTATCACACTTTCCCTTTGTGGGCGAGTGCCAGCAATGCATGTTCATCATCATCAGAATTGTATTAAGACTGCAGCAGTTGAGGAAGTAAAAAGGCACTGCCTGTAACGACGTCCTGTTCGGTTAATAACCATTCTAACAAAAACGAGCTGCTTGAGCTCATCGTCGAGAGTGTCCGAGCGTGGAACTAGTAACACCGGCTAACAACGTGCAGAAAAAAAAAGTCGAACCTTGCGTTAAACCGTACAAGCGTTAAAACAGCGAAACCGGAAGACTCCGAAGACTAATCTGGTTACGTATAGGTTGTTTATCGGCATTAGATAGGTGATCCACGTTTTTTTATTGGTTGCTGCTAGGTGCTAGGCTTTAGCTCAGTGATGCTAAGTTTTTTTTTTACATTGCTTATAAGCTTAAAGAGGTTCAAGTTAAATCACACACGGCAAGGGTACGTTAGTCGGAGGCGTAGGCTTTCCATCACATCAAAGTCTTGCTGCGGCCGTTACCTCCTTCACTTCCTGGTGCTCTATCTTTGTATACGTACTTAGGGTCTGCAGCCCCCCGCCATCGCTTCACAGCGATTCGTTGGCCCAGCTGTTGACTTTATTTCTCGTTGACTGGCAGTGAGTAATGGGACTATCTGTGGTACATGCCCGTTTGTGATAGTTTTTTGATAGGCCACACAAATTTCTATGGCAGATGCCCCTTTGTAGGCCTAGCCTTCTTCGTTGTTGGTTGACCTGCGCTGGGTGCCGGAATTTACCAGTTGCTGCGGCACATACTCGCTTGTGACGATGATAGTTTTTTTTTGTACGCAGGCCAAAGAAATGATTTGTTAGAAGATGTGCTGTGAAGATATTACAACCACCGGGATTATTCGCATAGAGAAAGGCATTTCTTCAAATTAGTTTTTCACCCAATGCTGAAACGTTATTAAAGTTTCTTGTAACCGTTGTCCTCTTCTACAGATTTTCAGTAATGACAGAAAATTATGAAATGCCGATGAGTATATTTGACTTGAAATGTAACTAACAAGGCCTCTTAACCCATCTCGGAGGCCTTCTCAGGCCAAGAAGGCATCCGTGATGGTAGCAGGGTACAACCATTACTGGGGTATGAGTGGAAGTGCAGTGGAGAAAACAAATAGAGCTAAATTGGAGTTTGTCCCCTCTTTTGGACACCTGGACCGCCGAAACGGATGTTACGTGTAATCATATTAGATCTGCTTCTTTAATTTTTTTGTAGTTATATTATTGTGCACTTGATTTAGTTGTCATCAGCACCCAGTTGGAGTGGCAACCATAGTCAGCCTAACTTGAACATCCGAGAAAAGTTTAACTTTAATGCGTTGGAATGATATGGACCACACGTGTTAGTCCTGCTGACAGCTTTTCGCTGCCATCGTACTATAAAGGCGACGTCATGGCAGTAACCGATAAACGAATTTAGCACCAGCACAACATGAAAATCGCCCTCGTAACCGTATTTCCGCCATTACGTAGATATTTATGCTTTGCTAAAATATGCGCAAGAACTTTTCAAACTGTGCCAGGAGGTGACGAGCTTGCTTCTTTTTCGCACTGCTATTCCTTATGAAAGCTATCTCGTGATGGCTTCAGGAAACAATAAACCAAGCTAAATTAGTTTAACTGTAGCATCTTAAGCTGTCTCCCTTGTGTATCACTATCGAGAATCTTGGTTAAGTGCCCATGTCAGAGCTGCTGCATTTCAATGAGGCTAAAACTTAAATGTTGAACCGACAGCCGGATAGTAGGTCTTGGTTCTTTGTGAATTGACTTGTACAGCACGAAATACAACTTGAACGACTGCGCTCTCTGTGTACAAGTCCATGAATCATCCAAGAGCGTAAGTAATTTAAGTGCTCTATGATGTAGCCCTGGTTGTCGAAGGGAATTCGACTACCCTGACCAGGGCCAGCCTATTATCGGAGATTCTTTCAAAGTACGAAGTGTCACTGCGAAGAAAGATGACCAAAAGTGCTCCGACGTGAATTTTCCGCGGGATCATTTTTGGCACTTTTGTATGTAAAGCTTAAGAATAGATTTTTAATTGTGAGAAGCTTCGTTGATGCGGCCTTTATTTGAAAGATTGTTCGCGGATAGCATGAGGACGGTGTCTTTTACCTATTTTTGCGTTTCACAGCGTCGGAACGGCTTCAAGGAAGGTGCACTGTCGTCCTTTATGAAAAGGAACACACGAACGCGCGGCCTGCGCTTTGTAGCGGTAAAGAAGGAAGGGGCTTTATGTGGCGGCTGCCTACAGCACCATCTACCGACAGCAAAAAAAAAAAGAAAACGCGCTCGCTTGCACAATCATCTGTAGCAAAAAATAAATAAGTAACGAGTTATGGCCGGTAGAGAAGCACTTCCACTGCCAACATATAAAACGTTGTGCGTGACCAAGGCGCAACCTGCCGTAATCGCCCGATATCACTCGCCACGCGAGCGGTGAGAAAACGTAATCTAGCAGCACTTGCCTACCGGCCATGACTCGTTATCTTGCTTGGCCATAGATGGCGCCAAAAGCGAACGTGCTTTCTTCACTTGTCGGTTGATGGTGCTGTAGGCAGCCGCCGCAGAGCGTTGGCCACGCGTTCGCGTGTTCCCTTTCATAAAGAACGAGAGTGTGCATCTCAATACCGCTGAAACACAAGTATGGCATCAAACATTCATAAATTTTGAAGTCAGAATCTTTTTTATATGTGTAATGCTCCAGGTCGGTCATGCGTCCTGTTCTTTAGAAGAACAGAAAGTTGTGCAACCCAGAAATTCTCTCAGCAATGGCGCGCCTGCGTACGCAGTGGCGCCATCTCTCGCAGAGGTGTGGGCAGGATCCGGATGTTTCATAAGCGTTTCTCGCGATATTACGGGAACTTTTGCAACTAATTGATGGTTTTTGCTTTAGCTCGTAGTATTTCTGATCCTGTCAGTTTACTTTGCCCTGCTTTTCAGAATTGAAGGCATTCTTTTATGCCTGTGTCCATCACTGTGCGACTATGTGACATAAGAGTGAGGGTGGACAAGCAAAACATCTAAAGCGGTACAGACATAAAAAATAATAAAATCGTGGAGCGTGGGCCTTTTATTTCGCTATCAAAAGATATTTCAACAAAGTCTTCACAGGAAGGGTTGAACTATTGTTTTTACCTTTTTATTTTTGCCTCCGGCACGAAGCATTCATATAACTACAGATATATTTATTTATTTTTTATTTTTTTATTTCGTAATTCTTTCCAGGCCAAATGCATTATGAAGGGGGGTGAAACACGAGTTTTTACTCATACAATGTTTGCTAATAATAAAAATAAGTAAAATATTCTTACACTGGGAGCATTGGAACTTAGCCTAGTGACGTGAGGGACTATGACACTTGTGCATCACTCAAACAAGAACTCCTCATCGAAATTTCCGGTACGTGTCTTGTACAAAGAAGGTAAACATTAGACAGAATTCCTGTCTTGTTGAGCACATAAACCAAGAAAAAAATTTTAATTTTATATCCAACCAAATGGACATAAACATGTAAAAAAACTGCTCAAACACGAACAAAAGTGGTTAAGCAACTTTCACTCAGTACTAACTGAAAGCTCTCCGAAACGTGAGGCAGTCCCATTGGTGCAAGGACCCAGCGAGCCATGAACCTAGATTTTCAAATAAAAAAAAAGTCATGCACATAGCGCACGTACCTTCATGCTATCTGTGCCAGCTTCCTGCTCGTCTCAAAGACCAGTCAACAATTGACAGGACGCCCGGTGTCGTACACAAAATTCCGTGTACCGAGGACTCGTCATCGTACAATGGCGAGACATAAAACCTACCTGCATGACTCAGGCAGCACGTCAACGACGTCCGGAAGCTGATCAAAGAGCGCAGTGCCATCGCCAAACATTCCGAGACGTTTGACCACGAATTCAACTTCATTTAAACGCATGGTCATCGCGAAAAGTGAGACCAACTAACAGTGAAGAATACTGCTCGAGTTGTGGAAAATTCAGCGAACTGCACAAAGCTTCAATCACACCCCTTGGGACGCTCCCTCTGGGGCATGCGCGCAGACTATATTCCCCGGCAAAGCATGGCGTTATTGACCACCGCGCGAGTGCCTAGGAGACATCATCACAATCAAGCCTGAGGAAGGAAGGAATCGAGCATAATCCAGAGAGCTTCGAATAGCGGGCAGTTTTAATATTAGCGTATTTTAGCCTGTCTGGCACACCGCTATCATTGAAGTGCCGCAAAACCAGGTGTGAACCGCACAGGCGCATGTCTGAAAAATGATTGATTGATTTGTCGGGTTTAACGTCCCAAAACCACCATTTTGATTATGAGAGACGCCGTAGTGGAGGGCTCAGGAAATTTTGACCACCTGGGGTTCTTTAACGTGCACCCAAATCTGAGCACACGGGCCTACAACATTTCCGCCTCCATCGGAAATGCAGCCGCCATAGCCGGGATTTGATCCCGCGACATGCGGGTCAGTAGCTGAGTACCTTAGCCACTAGACCACCGTGGCGGGGCGCATGTCTGAAAAAACACGGCGCCGAGACATCGGGTTTCTGCCTGTTTATTGGCTTCGATAGGATATAAAATAAATGTTTTTTTAGCATTTCACTCTAATGTGTTATTTCGCCGATCGTAAAACTAAAGCTTCCCACGGACACATAGCCTCACCGCAAGCTTTGTTTGCGTATTATTTCAATGTTTAATTTCAGTTTGCTTCCAATTTTATCTACTCACTTATCTGCATGATACGCCCCGCAAGTCTGGCTGGTTTTGTTTCACTCGCCACTGTGCAAGACAGCAAAAAGCCGAAAGACATACGTGTGAACTGCTCATGCTCAGCATGCAAACAATAAAAGCCTTGCGCGAATGTAAGCCTTTCTTCGTTGCTCCTGCTAAACCACAAGAGCTGTACATCATGGAAGACCAGCAGCCTGGGTGGATCCGTCGCCGTAAACGTAAGACTAAGAAAAGAGGGGCACCTGGAGATGAAGATTCCGAGTCAACACTGTCAATGTTGATGGCGGCTGGTACCTCTGTTCTGGGTAAGGTTAAGTTATTTGAGCTAATCTTGTAGCAATGTGGTGTGGGAAGGTGTTTTTTCGTAATGATGTCAGTGTCCCTGGTCGTAAGATTAGTCTACCTGAAAAGCATGCACGCCCACTTGCTGATTTAGAAAGAAATTGAATACGGCGGTGCAGTGTGTCGTTCTGGCAGCTCTCGTTGCGCAAATAGCTGGCCTTCGTGTGCATTAACCGGGGTCACGAGTTCACCTTCTACGAAGTCGTGCAGTGCGTCCTCGCAGAGTAAACAAGCTCTCCCACCGGTTCTGGAACGAGCTCTCGTCTTCATATGGGAGACGACGAAATCTGGTTCACCTTGGGGAAGTGGTACCTACCGTGCTCTGCCGCTGACCCGAGGATCCTGGGTTCGATGCCAGTTGCGGCGGTCGCATTTTGGTAGAGGCGAAATGGTCGAGGCCCGTGTATCGTGTAATGTCAATTCACGTTAAAAAAACACCAGGTGGTAAAAATTTTGGGAGCCCTCCAAAGTCTCGTAATCATATTGTGGTTTAGGGATATAAAACTGCGGATGTTCTTATGAGGGACGGAGAAGCGTGGAGTATTATAATGTAGTAGCATTTAGCTCGATTGCTCCTACAGTTCATTGCTTTCATCATGTGTAAACTACCTTGCAGAAAAGCTTGAACTGTACGCGCTGAAGTGACGCACTCACTGAATTACGAACCTTGGCCCTACGCAATTGTTGCTTTGCGCTGTATGAGAAATATGACTAACAAATGCTACAGTTGCGCCTACAAACAGCAGCTGAACTTGAACGTTTGAGTGCATCGGTGCATCTGGCCGGAAGCACAACCTCATTTTGGACCTACGTTGGTATTGACTATGCTCTTTTTTATGACTGTAATTTTTGTTGCACATGGACTTTTAAATGTTCTGTGCTTTTGTGCTATAAATTTAGTCATGAAATTGTCAACAGGACATCAGTTTGCCCCAAGGTATTGACCGCTGCGGTACTGATGTCCTAAATTGGACTTATAAATCTATATGGCCTAAGTGTGCTGAATTAACGCTTGCTCCTTCATTTTTACTGTACCTAAAGACCCCCTCACTTGCGCCGCTCGTCTTATGTGACTAATAAGCGCTAATTACACCTCTGGGTTCGAGCTGGCAAGTTGTGTCACCCACTGCTCTGAAGTTCCCACAATGCCTAAACAAGATTTTGAACTATCTGGATTTCGGCCACACTCCTAAGATGTGTGATACAATATTGGGAAACCACCACACCACAGACAAGCGTACGGTGCCTCGTAGGATATATTTTGCTCAGCTAATATGGCGCCCCACACAAGCTGGCCTGGAAAGGAATGAGAGAGCGAACGCTTTAGCTCGAGATCTGGCGAACCGAGCGGAGCGTCAGCCTTCCGCAATCGAGTGTCATCTAATGCCCTACAGGACATTCTTGCTTACCAGCGTAGCAAACTAGAAAAAAATAGTGCTCTCATTAATCACTCGCAAAAACTATGAAAGAATGCGTCTGCTTTTTTTTCGCGCAGGTGAGCTCGTGCGGCAAGTTGACACGTTCCTGCAGCTGATGTGGTTGACCCTGTCTACGGTGGCCGCCCGTGTCCGGTTATGGCTTAGCATGTAGACGGACTCGTGACAACGTCGTCTTCAAGGAAAACGCTTTCCCATGAAATGACGCGTTCCAAGTTAAACCAATGACGCACAAAGGGCACAAGAAAAATACTACTGAGTGTTCCGCTTTCCAGCCATTTTTTCACAGAAATTTTTAACCATTATCGCAGCATCCAGAGGTCATAACTGTTTTAATCTCGCTCGACAGTCACCCTTTCACTCATTTTAACAGGCTTGTAGACAGCATGATCAAATAAATGCCATTTCATGAGACCATTGTGTCCGGTGGCGTTTTGTTTTTTTATGCACCCCTGCACTACTTATCGTGTTAAGCAGCGAAGCTCGAGTTGTGACGAAAGAAACGAATGTGGCGATTATTCATTCCAGAATGCCCCTCTACAGGATGCTTCTTTACCATACCTCGTTTCTTGCTCGTGAATTGATAAACATTACGAAATTTGTTTCAAGGCGTAAGAAAGAGGGGATCTTAACTTTTGTACTTCCTCGTGCTTAAATCTGAGAGTACGCAACAGGAAGGAATGGTACTTTTTTTTTTAATGCAAAGCACTTTCGAAAGAACAAGACACTTTGACCGTTTCTATATATTGTGATGTAACGGTGAAGGCAACCTTTATTAGGCCCGGAAGACACGATGAAGTGACCACGCCCAAGGCACAGAACTCAGGCAAGCCAAGTCCCCACAGCAGAAGAAGATGACGACCAATCATGATGATGAATATGTGTAAAGATAGATGATGTGCTTAATGAATGCCTACAATATCTAGGCATCTATCTATCTTCCTCTGGGTGCTGTCATTGCGGTCTCTTAAAATTGGTATACACGAAAGCCTGTGCTTTATTTCGTGTGTGACACATAACTCGCGCACGCGTTCGTCAAAGGTATAACTTACCATTCATATTAATCGAGGAACGGCAAAAACTAACATTCACAATAAGTAACGTGAGAGCGTCAAGAAGCGCTTGTCGCAAAAAATCTCGTATTGGCATCGGCGGCGTTGCCGTTGAATGAAAAATCCCAATGAGTGAAAAGAAGAAACAGTGGGACTTGTACTGAAATTGAACGCAGACATTTATGACAGTAAAACATTCTACCACCAAACCATCACTGGTATTGTCAGAGAAATTGCAACTGTTGCTGCACTGTTGCTTATTCACCTTTTTAGTGATGTAATAAACATGACTTGAGTATCCGTCTATTATATGACCGTCGAAATTCACCCACCTGTTCTGAAAGTGTCAGTGCAGCCTTCTCGTGTTACTAGTCGTACCCTCGTCGTAAAGTTCCAGTTTCACCGCCAGTTTAGGATGTTTTGGTTAACTCAAACACTTCTTAGAGTTCAACTTGCTCTTTTGAACATTCCAAATGAACTGCCCATTCTGAACGTTCAGCTTCAGCCCCATGGTCTGAGCGCTTCCAGTCATCTTGCTCACCTGAAGATTCCCGTTCCATCGCCTTTTTTGAATGTTTCACCTGAAGCTGTTCGTGGAAGAGTTCCCGTTCCACGAGAGCTTCTGTATTTTCCGTTGATGTTCCTCTGCCGAAGTCGTGAACCCTACTCGGTGTCTCGAACGCGTAATTCGAAGGTCGTAGGTTCGATTCCTGCTCACAGTTGGTAATTTTTTCCGCAGGTCGCGGGTTCGATTCCCGGCTGCGGCGGCTGCATTTCCGATGGAGGCGGAAATGTTGTAGGCCCGTGTACTCAGATTTGGGTGCACGTTAAAGAACCCCAGGTGGTCAAAATTTCCGGAGCCCTCCACTACGGCGTCTCTCATAATCAGAAGTGGTTTTGGGACGTTAAACCCCACAAATCAATCATCATTACTCGGTGTCCAGAACGTTTTCGCTTTACGCCTGGTCACTGAACGGTGATTAGCGCCTTAATCAGCGTAAGCTGGTTTCTCCGAGCTAACGCGGTAGAGAGCACCCGTTTGTTTGCCAAGGCATGTTGCAATACCCACAAGGCAGTTTTTCTGTACTGTCAAAACTCATGCACAATGATGGTGAGGCCCTAGCAGCACGGCAGTTGCTGTGTGGTGTGTAACGTTTTGAGTAGTCCTCCGATGTGACTACGTCAGCTTCCGATAAAGCCTGTCTTCTTGATAGAAATTATTGGCAAATTATTGCCAAGAAGCCTAATATATGACGTGTACTCAACTGCGGCCGCAAAAAGTTTCAAACATAGGTTTAGCAGCCATCCGCAGCCGTGAAACTTGTGTGCACCAGCATGCGCCTACCATTGCAGTGATGTGCGACTTTACTACCACATCGCATTAAGTTTGGCTGCACGAAAAGGCCATTGTCGCGCCACTCTTTTATTCTATTCAAGAAGTGAAAAGATGTCTAGCAGTAATTTCGTGACGTTGTACCGTATAAAGCGCTATTCAGTGTTATGAACCATATTTCCTTTCACGATCTGGAATGAAATAGTTTTGAAGTGGGCATATTTTGCACGATTAATAGCTTAACAGCTGCGTGAATTATCAGGAAAAAGTGCGTTGCAAGCCCTACACACACCTCCCGTATCTTTGAATAACATTTCGTGAAAGTTTACGAGCGCGGAATTTTCCAAATTATTCCTTATTTAGGTAATAGAATTACGAAATAGATGAGTCACGCCACATTCGATGTTTCTGGTGTTCCTGTCACTCTGGGTTCTTGACGTGCAGTAAGTTTTAGTGCGTGGGCGTTTTCGTCCCTTTGAAATGTGACCCGAGTGGCACGCTTGGGATAAGCAGCGAAATTTCATAACCTTTGAGCCGTGTTGATCGTTGCTACGTACATTACATTACGTTACAGTTTTTGGCTTTGTATTGGCACTTGGTCACAGATCTTGTCGCTCACACTTATATATAGCGCGCAGTATGTCTAGCACACATGCGGCTTCTTTTTTGTCTCGGTTCTATTGGTATTTTGGGATGACTGGGAAATCGATTCTCCCTTGCTTTCTATGAATTCGCATTTTCGACTCTTGTAACTACGCCAAGCTGCTGAGAACTGTACCACCGGAGTTAGGAACCAGATTATTTAGCCTACACTGATTTAGAAGGTGATCTTAATGCTAGCAGCTCCATTATTACTGCTATCAGATCCGTACACCTCCACATGGTGTTCTTTTTTTCGTGCACTGGCAAGAAAATTTGATACAAAATGCCCGTTTGTACGCATGTACGTTAAAAATTTTTAATGTTTTAACGGTTTTTTTTTTTCATACGCCATGAACTCAGCAAGCAAATGCGTTGTGCCTCTGGAAGTTTCACTCTAAATTCAGCTAAAAGGTTTTACGCGAACCTGTTCTTTAGATGTATAACTCGTTCATGGCATATTAATTCAAGCTTCAGTTTGTTTCAAGGTTACTGTTAGCTTTCGCATGCGGCAGCTTTTTTTACAAAAATATGTGGTGAATACCCATGGTCACGCTGCTACGAGGGAAGCTGGTGGTTTTAGCGTCCTGACTCTGCTCGTAGCTGAACGTGTAGGCGGGATTGTGGTGGTCATATCATGGAAGACGGCCTTTCTTCCTACAAAGATGGCAGGGAACAAAGTCGACGGATGACATACTGGGAGGTTCACTGACAGCAACAATTCATTGTATGAAAAGTTAATTATCTCGCTGAATAAAAAATTGCGCCATTCCTACGTTATCTTACTGTCTCACATCTAATAACTATTGTAGGGCTCGCAAATTCTAATTACGTTGATATCTGGGACTTTTTTTTTTGGTGTGCTAGCAATCCATTCTCTACCGCACATACTTGGCGCAACTGTCATCGATGCACGGCTCCCAAAATTCACCTCACCACCATCGGTTGCTACCAAACGTGGAAGTTTCAGTTAAGAAGTGTGATTAAGTACTTCCCTGAAACGAAACATGTGTGGGCACAATCTGTATGCTTCTTATACCGCCAGGGAACAAACCTGAACTTGTACCAAATGTTAGAACAACCTACTTAGAAAATAAGTAAGTGAGCTACCGTAAAGGCAGTATTAAAACAGCACATTATCCTGAATGCTCCATCTATGCAGTGAAGGCTGTAAGACCTGCTGTCCAGCTTCGGCGACGATGCCACTTTTAGGTACCGTACGCCTTCAAACAAAGCGGTGGCTGGTGGTCTCATCTCTTGCTCATTCTAAACCCAGAGGCTGTCGGTAACGTCAGTGTTCAACACGTGCTGTCATGTACTTGTGCTCTGTACTGCTGGCCCTCCCTTTCGGCCACCTATGTTCTAAAATTTACTTGTATACGCCTCTGACCAGTGAATAATATAGCACTAGCTTTGAAACGCAGAGCCCGACGAATGGTGCGTGGGAGAATGGCGTGTTGAGAATGACGAGTATACCTGTTACATGTTAAGAAGCTTATTTCATTTCATGTGATGGCATTAAAGCGCACGCTTCGCAGAAACTAGGGCAGCATTTTGATTGGTTGTGAATGAGAAATCCACGTTGTCCGCACATACAAAACGAAGGAAAGTGCAAATAAAATGGAATATAAAAGTTTTCCAGTTTAGTGAATATACATTCCTGGCATTTGTGTGAAAAACGTGTTGGATAAAAATAAAACTAAAGCTTCACAGCAAACGCAAAGCGATTATTGTAGATAGCAACAGATTGAAGTTAACGAGGAAAACGGCAAGCAGCTAGAAAGATTTATTTCTCTGCTGAAGGACGCAAGAAGGGACACACACAAAGACAACCACGAACTAACGATTGTCGCAGCTCGACGCTGAAAGCGCGCATTTCATACACGAGGAAGTATGTTTGAAGCGAATGTACGGGAATATACAGGACGAGCGCTAACAAGTGTCACAGTTGTTACTTGTTACTTCAGGAGCCGGTCCTTTCTCAAACACGGCCGCGGCCGCGAGCGAAGCGACCTTCGTACGCTCTGTAACTTCGACTTTGCAGTGAAAGCGCAAGAAGTACACACTGCCGCCATCTAGTGATAAGCGCGCACGCACGAACGACCACGCCCTCTAGGGCACGGTATAGATGGTAAAGGTAGCAGGCGCGCGCGCTTCGCAACAGGTGGGAGTGACGACCTTTAGAGCACGACCTTCGCGCGAACGCTCTGGCGATGAAGAGACGACGCTAAAACGTTTCCGAGTTCTGTGTGCTGTCAGTGGTACATGTTGTATATAATTAGCTTATCGTTTATTTGCTGAACGACTACTACCCGTGGCGGAGTTGTTTAAAGCTGCACACTGCGGAGTTAAGTCAGTCACACGTTTGCATTGACGCTTCGAGAAATATTTTTTGTTGAAATAATGTTCTTTGTGCCTTATATAAACAGCATGGTAGTAGGTGACGCAAAGACTAGCACAGAGTTTTCATATAATTGCAATGCAATAAAAAACAAGATTTAAGCCAGCAATATAGCTATTGGCAAACACAAAATTAAGCCTGTCATTACAGAAGCAGTTGAATGTTTACTGTAAAATAATAGATAGTAAAATGCCTCTATCATTAATATCTCTATCATGGTATATAAACAAATGAAGGAATAAAGACACCCGATCCCGAAAATTCAACTCAGAGATTCACACTACATGTATAGTCTGAAGTTCTGTGCACAGCGCCGGGCGCATGCTTTATGAGGGCGGTTAGAACATATATAAGGATATTACGCCTGAATGCTAGTGCTTTTACATGCTGAAAATTTTAATACAGTGTGGATCGTTATCCTTTTATGCATTCATATGCATGGCGGGTTAATTTAAAACAGAACTTTCGCGTTGTTTGTTTTCTTGCGTACGCGATTGCTTCAGGATACCTTCACCAATAATGGCGTCACTTTTGAACGCACAATCACCATAGAGTTGCTCAATTCAAGCTGAGTATTGCGAACACCCTTACTAACGTGATTTAACGCGATATCAGCATTGAAGTTTTTATAAACTTACCTTATCGCTTATCGTGTCCATGTCACTGCCTCGACCATCCTGCAAATAAGCAGGATTTGTTTATCTGAACCGTGCATGAGTGATACCACGTACAGCAAAGTAAAATATTTGTAAGCTGCGCATATGCGATATGCAGGTCGTACTATCCCGGAGGCTGGTAGCCTTCATATGGTAGTTTATTGTGCAAAACTTCGCATGGCGTGCGTCAGGAATCTGTGTGTGTGCTGCTGCGGTTGTTGGCAAGCCCTGTGTGCGGTCGATTTCGGATTTCTCTGGCGAGCGTCCCGTTATGGGGACATCTGTTCCATCCAATCTTCCGGAGGCCCCAGTTCCTCTGCTATTACCCTGTTCCCCAGTTCCCCTCGCTTGTCCAGGAGTTCCACGTCCACCACCTATTCCGAATCATCCTGTTCCACCACCGATTCTGAACGTTCCAGCGATTCTGAACCTTCCAGAACCGCCACTCCGGCTGAACTTCTAGGCTTCTTCGCATCTCCTGAACCTTCCAGGCCCTTCCTTCGATGCTTCGCAGTACTTGGTGCCTCACTTCACGGCAAGTTACTCTCCTTGTACTGACTATGTAACGAATGTGAAGAGCGCAAGTGTCCTCTGTAAAAGCACATCTTGTGAAGCCTTCAATGCTGCTTTCCTGCACGGTGAAATTTGCTACCCTATGACGATAAAAATGGTCTTCCCGGTCATAGTTAGCGGCAGAGTAGCGTTTAATGCATTCTATAGGCTTATTGCCGGTTCTGCGAGATCCTGAGCTGAATTTTCGAAGGTGCTCGCCAAAGCGTATCTAGACATGTAAAGTGCACACTCAAATCTATGGAAATACAGAAAGTTACTTTAAGCAGTCGTTTGCCTGAGCTTAACTTGCATGCGCTAGTATAGCTATACAATGTACCTAACCATTGCATTGATCTGCTGGCACAGAACTTTGCGAAAAATATTACTGTGTAGAAAAGTTTACTGAAAGTCGTCAAACTGTTATATTTTGTACTATGTGTCACAGGAAACAGGAAATATTTGAGTCGCGTTGGCCTCTCTTCCCATTTACTTGTTACCAAACGCATTGGGGCAGGCCGTCTGTTTTCTTTTCACTATTTGGCAGTTGCTCTGAATAATAAAGCGTGTGGTGGCTGCTACTGCTGTGTTACCATTAGGTTGTATTTATCGCTTGTGTGCAGTGAGTGCCTTGGAGACTTGCTCTTCAATTCAAATTATCTGGACACTGTCTACAGCCGTCCAGTAAGACTTGACCACATTCAACGCTATGATGTGAGCGGACTGCACGAGAAACCTGCTTCGGAACAGTCGCACTCTTCGCATTTCACCATCTTTTCTCTTTCGCTGGCTCTTCCATGCCACGAAAAATCACTCAATGAACTCGCCGGCCTGTTTATTTTTTCAGTTTTGCATTCGATAGGATCAATTATAAACTCCGTTATCTGTTACCTTCGCGGAAGATAACATTATTGCTGGGAAAATTCACTTAGGCTGGTGCTAAGCAAAGAAGTTGGAGTGGATCGATTTTTGAAGTCGCACAGTGTTTATTAATGAAATTGTCAAACTGCATTTGCCAGTCGATAAAAAAAACGCAAACATAAACGACTGTTATATTAGAACTTCAATGAAATGTTTGCAGCTGTGTTTATGCTGATATCAGATCAAGGTAATGGTAAGCATCGCTCTCTTTACCGCATACACTAGCAATCAAAATTTACGCGAAATTTTGTCCACTCATTTTTTTTACAATTATTAGAATTGATTGAGACAAAACGTGATGAGCCTCACGAATGGCTTCATGAGCCAACTGGGATTCTGCGCGGCAGACGGCTTGCAGGGACGTCCCTAAAACAGCCGCAACTTGGTAGAACGTGAGCTTTTTCGCGTCACGTTAATGTTTTCAGTACATTCCACGCTAACCTCTGGCGGGTATCTGATACGCTCCCGTGGCGTCACTATCACGACTAGGCAGGTTAATCATCGTGCAGTTACACTTCTTTGACATCATCGAAGCTGCCATATTAGAGCCATGCTGTGCGTCCATTACGCCACGTGGAAACTATCAGTATTTTGGCAACGATCCCAACCCCCGAGAATCCTAATAGCCTTTGTCTTTTTTCTTACAGATATATTGCGCATATGCATGCTCATAATGCCACATGGAATGCGTGCCTTGTTGCCATCCCGGCTCCGTTCATGGCTAAACATGTAGGGGGAACCCTGGCGGCAGTGTCTTCGAAGACGACGGCTGGCTACTGAATGGCGAAAAACAAGAAGCGAAATCCGGGGCATTATTCAAATGACGAAGTGTAGCTGTTCTTATTTCTTATTTGCATTAGGAAATTTGAGTATTTCAAATTCCGCAATTACATTTTTACCCTACCTCCCTGCGAACCAGTCCTGTGGACCGTAGAATCAAATAAACGCCATTTTGTGGAAACTTTCACGTGAAGCACCACTTATTTGTCTATCTGGCTGCATCCATGCAGTAATACACATACACGTGAAGATAGCGTGTGTGAAAAAAATGTGATCATTTATATTTTACGAATACTTCTGATGTCGAAGTTACTGTTTTTAATTCTTGCGAAAGCACAGACTCGCGATGCATGACTTACTTTCCGTAGACCGAAATTTGTAGACCAAAACGTGCAGGCGGCCTTTGATTTGACACTGCGAGTCCAGTGGCATGAACAATCATGACCCCTTCCAAACAGGTACTTGTCTTCAGAATTTGAACTAGAAAAAAGGCAAAACTCGGGAGAAACATAGTGAAACTACTGAGGTGCTGTGGGGCACGATTTTTGCGTACATTCCATGGGCATGGGTACGGACACTGTGGAGGGAATAGTACACGGTCTGCGTGGCTCGGAAAAGTAACAGCTTATGGTACGTGAACATGTTTGGTTGAAATACGCAGCAGTATTTGATGGTTGTCGTTAGTAGCGTTCACCAAACATAAGCCGCAACCTCCAGACCCCTTTCAGGCTCTCTCTTAGCCACTCTGAGAGATGATCACTTGGTTTGCATAAGGTGTCTGCCATAAGACTGCAAACTACTGCAGCTTGACTTAGCATACTTTCCCCATATTGGTGTTTTGGCGCATAAACATCAACATAAAGATTTTTAATCAAGTTTAAAAAAAATAGGGCGCACACAAAAAAATGTCTTCAGCAGCATCCGGACTATCAATAAAGTTTCATGATTTAGTGATCGAATCGACAAAGACTGAGAAGTGTAGGCTGTGTGACATATGGTAACAGTAAGTTGCACTGCTAGCTTTACAATGTCTCGTAACATGTCGCAGCGTGTGTAGATAAAAAGATATAAGGCTACTTTTTTTTTATTCCAAAGCACTACCGTACTGGGCATTCTAGTGACTTATATGCCAGTCTAACAATTCCTAATAAATATCATTGTATCAAAATGACAAATCCACCCCTGCGACCATTTCACTAGTATGTGCGACCATGCGGATTGATATTTTCTGACAAAAAATTGTAACGCTAATAGTTGACGATGGTTGAGCCTAAAGGGACACTAAAGTCAAATAACAATCTACGTCAGAGTGAAACCTCGATGTATGACAACATTTAAAACGACAATATTATCAGCAACAGCGCCCTACTTACCGACAAATGAAAGTAAATGCGCAAGAGCACAAGCACTGCAGTAGGACATTTTGAAAATGATCCTGATGACATCGGAAGGACCGCCTACAATTAATCACTAGTAATCGATCTAACTGCATTAAATAAAAAAACCTTCTGTACATCAAGAGACGCAATACAATGCTGCTTGTTCGTTTCTGCTTGATTCACAGAAGAAAGAACCAACGGACGTCACTATGGGGACTGGCGGTAGTGGTTCAAAAATTCAATTTTCTCGTGGTTACACAGGACAGGTAGTATCATCTAGCGGGTCTCAGTTGAAACAAAAAAAGCGCCTGCAATCTTGAAGCCAATGGCAGGAAATTTATCAGTGACCATTGTTGCTGCTGTGCTTGCGACTGCTTTCAGTCTGCTGCTACTACCGCATAAAGCCGGGCAACGTTGAGCACGGCAACAGTGACGTGATTCCGGTCGGTCCGCTTCTTGAGGCGGGTAATTTGAAGTGCTTTAACCCGATATGGATCACTAAAACACGATTTTCTTTCAAAATAGGCCCTTTCATGGCACAAAAGTAACACAACCAGGTTTCTGGACCGCTATTTCAAGATTGAACGTTGACTTATTAGCTGATTTTTTTTCCTTTTAAACCTTCAAAAGAACTATACTAAACGAAAAAAAGCCATATTAGAGCCCTTCATTGGATTGCAAAGAAATAAAAGCTGTGCAGGTCTGACATTCAACTGATGTTTTAACGTGAGTCTTAAATAGATCATCAAATGTGACCTTTGACCATGGAGACGGCACCACGATCAAATCTTCCGTTTTGTCACAGACGATACGGGACATATATCAGAGATATATATTCGGATATATAACTCCCGTGGGACATATATACCCTGTCGGAACATATATCCCGTGGGGTCGGATACGAGCGATGCAAAAAATCCTCACGTAATGAAGTTAACATATGGCACCTTTATTACGTCACAGATACTGAAAATTTGAGACGCCCTCATTGCGCCACATATGTTGGCGAGGCACTGTGTGACGTATCGCCATATGATTCCATTGCATCGCCCTTCTTTAGGTGGCGAAAAAAACAGGTTAGTGTGTGACCTCTGAAGATGAAAACGAAGATGGCACTTGACAGTGGCAGGTGAAGCTGCCGCTCGAGTGGCCTGCTTTCTCATACATTAAGTGAGAGAAACAATATGGCGCCTTCTACCTTTTAGTCATCTCAGATGAGCGCACAGTGGATACTGTTAAGTATTTTGTTTCGATTGTTGGTAGCTTTTACTAAACTTCCTTAGGTAATTACGTACAACAGACCAAATTGCTGGAAATACGTAACAATCACAGCTGAACTTCGGCTGTTGGGCTAGTTTGTCTGTATTTAAATCGAAATAGGAGCATGCAGAAAAGTAGACTTAGTGAGATGGGCAAAACGCGTCTGTTTGTCATATTGTAGGTCGCTGTCGTGCTTTTCTCGCATGAAGATTTCACCATAAATAACTTACATAGGTAATTGTATGATAAAACAATGTTTGTGAAGATTAATTTTTGTTGTTTTATTTCCCAGTAAATTTGCCTGCAAGGCGCCACACATTTCTGCCACCATCATAGCTTTGGCTTTTTTTCCGTTGAACGAAGCAGATGCAAAAGTCGGTGGCGAAACTAATAGGGCAGAAAAAACAACACAACGAAACAAAAGGAGGAATATCAGTGCTACTTCAACGCATAAGGTCACGCAGAAAAGTAGTGACTTAGCATAGATTGTCACTGCGTATTTGTGTTGAAAACTCTGAACGCACAGTATCGCGAGCTTGAAAACAGGTAAACCGAAGGGGTATTAAAATGGCCGGGAATCAAACCAAAGCATTGATTGATTGATATGTGGGATTGAACGTCCCAAAACCGCCATATGATTATGAGAGACGCCGTAGTGCAGGACTCCGGAAGTTTCGACCACCTGGGGTTCTTTAACGTGCACTCATATCTGAGCACACGGGCCTACAACATTTCCGCCTCTATCGGAAATGCAGCCGCCGCACCCGAGATTCGATCCCGCGACCTGCGGGTCAGCAGCCGAGTACCTTAGCCACTAGACCACCTTGGCAGGGCAACCAAACGTAAGCAAACTTCATAGTAACATGATGGGTACTATTACAAGCAAAGTCAAAAGCGAAGGAATGTCAAGTTGAGAGACTGCGCTATACTCACTCTTTGTGGGCACCTTTTCAGCAGTGACAGAAAACAAGTAATAAAATAATGTTTCGGTATACCTTCATATCGTGGTGATGTGGTAATAATATCTCCTAGGTTCGTGCATCTATGCACAAAACCGAGAGTTCATTTACAATCTACATTTTCACATTGAAAGGTGCGTACAAAAGAATAGCAGTAGCGCGAAGTGATCGGGACCACTACCACAAAGCTCGCACTCTGGCACGTTAGGCGATGCACATGTGCCATGGTATGTATCAAGAAAACGATACGATGTTAACGTCATAAGTGTTTATGTTGGCGTGTGCTTTGAGTCTGTAATGCGATGAACAATGAAATAGGAATTGGTCAGCAATACAAAGTATTGTCGACAGCAAGGCCTTTGTACATATCGTACAGTATATTTGTCTACAAAGTCATGCCATTTCCAAGAAAGAAATGTCGAGCATTAGTAAGAGTGCAAGCGGCTGTCTTTTAAACAAGCTCGGCGATTGAAAATACCTATAGTGTGCGCACACCAACGGAGTACCATTGCTTACAGAAGTATGCTTCGAAGCTAGCCACCGTCGCAACGCTCGATGTAAGTTATTTGTAGCGGCATTCAATATTTTCATGTTTTTTAAGAAGTTTCTTGTGAAGAAGAAAGAAACGCCAGAGTTGAACTTGTCGTAATATTGTAATGCAGGAAACACGGAGAAAAGCGAACTGGTGTGACGGAGTGCTGACCACCGGTTTCCAGCCATTTACTCTATTTTGTTGCTCCTCATTCTAAGTAAACCTATCACATTTGTAACAATGTTTAAGAAATGTGCAAATAGAAGTCGTAATTTTAAGCAGCACTGTATTAATTTTCCTGCAATGCTGCAACTATCCCGGTACCACCACAGTACTACCAGAGGCAAGGTAAGTGACGTGTGAAAAGTTTTTATCAAAGGCAACTTCTCACGAAGAAGTGCCTCATTGTTGCTAGCAATAGAAAGACTTTAATGGTAACGCTTACTATATTTATTTACACATCCTCCTTTGCTTAGGTACACATTATGAAAGGCGGCTTTCAAAGCGATAATATCTTATCAAAGCGAGACTTGCTATACGAGAGCACCAAATTCACAGCACCCCAATTTAAGTCAGTCTTGGGCAAATAGCATTCACACACAGCAGATAATGCTTCGCGTTGTATCCTGTACGGTCACCTTAGTCTGGTTTCACAGTGGCTTCATCGATGCACTCCCGCCGGAAGTTGCAGACACGTCTTCAGTCTCACCTTCACTGCTGAAACCCTGAAATTAAAATATTAGACACATACTGGTGGTGCCTATGTCATTCTTCGAGGAAATATCTATATATAGACTGCGAAGACAGGGTATCTCGAAATAATAACCTTAGTCAATGTATTGTGCCTTTTCTTTCGTTAAACGCCAAGTGCCCGGTGCTTTCAGGTGACAAAACACATGTGCTCTATCGTCTGGACGTGCCATTCTTCAGGTAAATATGGTCTAGGCCCAGTTTTCACACTGAGAAGTGAGAGCAAGCTATGTGAAGATCACTTGTGAGGGACGGAGAGAGTACTCAATGGGGGCAACTGTTTTTGCAGTGCAACCTTATGAATATACAAGGTGGTGGGGCGTGAGGGATTCCCTACCTAAACTAATAATTATGATAAGATATTACCATTACCCTCATAGCTGATTGATTGGCTGTTTCTTAGAGTTCTGCACGGGAAGCTTTGACACATATACGTTTCCTAAACGTCTGAAAGTATTACGGTGATCATGCGAGAATTACAAGTTCTTCGTTTCATTTAGCTCCAGAACCGTAGTACTCATACCATTGTATCGAAAAGCCAGGAGTTCCGGTGAAGACCAATACTTCATGTGATAAAAAGATCGCTGAATAAAGAATGTCTATAGAGTGAACGTTTTGACGTAGGGGAATCCAGCGACATTTACTGTTCAAAAGCGTTTTTATCACTTCAGTTCCGTTGGAATATATTATGATTAACCCTTAGCATTACCTTAAGCGACGTTTCATCATGCCCGAGAGTTACAGAAAAGAGCGAGCAGGCCTACCAAAGTTTTGCAGCCTGCATTTTTTTATTTATCTTATGTGACCTTCATACTAAGCATCTAGACCCAAACGAAGGTATCAGATGTGGCTCCATTTTTCTGAACATGTCATCGAACCTGCGCCTTTTGCGATTCCTATGAAACTTTACATGATGGATTAATGAATTCATGAAATAAAGATAACCAGGGTGATATCGCGGTAGAAATCATCTGGTTAGAATCAAGAGACTTTTTATTGGAACATTTCAGCTTCATGTGTTCGTACAAATACATAAATAGACGCAAAATTCTACGTTCACAAATGGCAGCGATTGGCGAAGCCTTCATTTTTGTGATGAGAGTTCAAGTAATTTTTTTTAATAGCCCAGTTTACTTTTATTAGCTGCTCTGCTAAACATCCGACAAAAACGAATGGTTTGGATACTGCTGTTGAAACATAGCAATGAATTCACATACCTCCAGTTCTTGCAACACTTGGTCAATAAAATCAGTGGGGTCCTTTCGATACCTGTAAGCGGCCGAAATGGCATCCCGAAACATCTGCACAAAAATAGAAAGCGCGCGGCGATAGTGCTAAAACAACAACGGATAAGCCAATGTAGAAGGAAATGAGACACAAATGAGCCAAGTGAACAATAAATTACGGATGCAACAAAGACTTATAGCCACAACACTACAGCAGTTATGAGATATTCACTAACTGCGGTGCGACGAAGTATAGCAGCACGTAAAATTATTTCGACCACCTGAAAACTGCTACCACAATGACGATGCGTTATTACTTCTTGCTTTCCTCCCTGTGCCAGGTATACCATAACGTATTTAGAGAGCGTGTTATCATCTCACGAAATGCCATGCAAGCTTGCTGGGCGAGAAATGTGAAGAAAAGAATTCAAGGTTAGAATTTTCTATTGCCGAATCCGACATAGCACACTGCCAGTAAAAGTACTAAGACGGCCAGGGAACGTAGAATCCTCGCAATGTGGTTTTGAAACATACACATCATTGTCTTAAATTGCTACTGGCTATCTTTTCTCCTTGCGAGAAGGGAAGTGTATTTAAAATGGTACAGTGACAAACAGAGAAACCTTCTAGAAAAAGTCTCGTGAATGGCTCCTTAGAGGCTTCCTGTCACATGACTGATGATGATGTAATCAAAGAATTTCGATCGTGCCTCAAACGCGTCCACGTAGATCTGTCAACTTACTTTGACGACGTTTGTGCCGTCAGAAGCGGACACAAAGTAAAAAGGCATTCCGTTTTTCTTTCCAAAGTTGAAGCTCTTTTGCACGACAGTGCTGTCAGCTGTAAGAGAAACAACGTTGGATCGTAAAACTACATTGACGCTACCATTGACATGCGCACACGACTGTTGAGTACAGAGTACTGCTCGTTGTACTTTCTACGCGAATCGCAAAAGCGTAAGACAACAAAAAATAATGCGTAGTCATACAGCTATGACCAAATTGTCAAGAATGGAATGCAAAAGTGTGCTGTGATCTAAAAATATTATTATCTTGAGGTAGCTTTCTCCAAATGATAGTCAAAAAGTGGTCAGTATATAATCTTGCATGCTGTTGATCCTAATCTTGAGAACTAATCAGATCTTCAGTGCCCAAGACTTATCAACAACCTCACACATCGCCTAAGACTCATAACTTCTTGCACAAAGCACTTCATATTTCGAATTCAGCGTGCAAAATTGTGAGCATGTTCGTGCGGTGACGGCAACGTGGATATATATCACGTGTTGTTCGACTGTCTGAAACACGACGCACAGATGGTGACTCGAACTGGAACTCTAGTGTCCGAGCAAACCTTTACCTCGAATAAAATACTAAGCACATGACCATCTAAGATAAATCGCAAAGCGTTGAAGGTGCTGCATCATTTTTGAAGACACAAAGATCTGTGATCAACAGTGAGTGAACTATGTTTAAAGTGAGAGTGGTGGCTATGTGTCTATTCTGTAGAAAAGAGAACATTTAGACTCACCGATGTTGAACTGAATATATGTATATATGCTACTTTCTTTTTTATTCTTTTTCGTAACAATCAAGTTGTTAAGAGGTAGCCGTCGCCAAAATACAGTGACAACTCCTTCGTTTATTTTTCATTTCAATAAAAAAAACTAATTACTAGTGTTCTTACTAGACTACTGCGTTTGATGGCAACGTTGTGAATCAATGTTATTCCTGCCATTTATGTATACTGGTTTAAACTACGTGCAAGTAAAACAAATATTGAGTACCTATAAACTTATTCGGAATGAGCGATTAACCCCCCTACCCCCTCCAAACAAACGCACAAATTGCTCAGGCGTTGTCTAGTATCACTAAGTTTTCGCAGTCTACAAAGCCTAAAAACTTTTTGTCACAAGGAGGATGAGGAGAAGGAAGGCAGGAGAAAGAACAGGGAGGTTGTCGCAAGCTCTTCTTGTGGTAACGGGAAAAAAATTTACCTAAGCATTGCTTACCATCAATTTTATTCGCTACGCAAAGGCAAGGTATGGCAGGCCTGTGCTCTCTAAGCTCCTTGTACCAGTTAGAAAGGTTCTTGTATGTGATCTTCCTCGTAATGTCGAATACCTGTTGAGTGAAATGAAATAGCAGCTTTGTAGATTCCCATCTGCACACATTTCTGCTGGTCCAAGAAGCTCGAGTCTGCTAAAATTTCATGTGGACCAAGGAGCTTGAGTATGTGAGAATGCATGCTGCTTGCGCATATATTGTATCCTTCGTGTGATTTTAATCATAAGAAACCGCCAGGTAGGAGTATTTAGCGAATTTCACATGAACAATACAAACCTATGTTAAATTTGAAGAATCTTTTGTTTTTGCGACGCAAAGCTACAGTGAGAGTACCTGTCTAGTCACCTAGGTATTTTGTGCTCACCCGTAAAGCGCACACTAATACTCTATCTACAAACATGGCGCTGGTACATTGCTTTGTTTAGTTTGGGAATTTATTTCTTTTTGCGATACAATGTTTGGCAGGAGCTGGCAAAAGGGCATCTGTTATCGCACAAGTAGCGCGAGCTGCTAGAACGTTGAATGATGGGTTTGAGGTGATCTTGACGGCGCAGAAATCTAGATGTCCAAAGAAATCCCTTTGGTACGTACCCAGAAAACTAGATTTTACCCAAATAATAAAAGTGCAGCGTTGTTGGTGTGGCATCAGAGACCTTTAGAGGGCTGTGCCGTCGTATCCCGTCATGGCTTGGCGTAACGCAGGCAGACTCACGACTAGCATAGCCATCTGTGGCATATTAAGTGCTCGCTTACACCAAGAACTCTTCTTTGTTTTGTCCTTCGAGTGCATTGGTGGTGATAAGAGCGGAGGAGCACTCATGGGCCCCGGTCTAAGTGTGCTGTTGTCGCTTGATGGAATGCATGGAAAAGCACGTATACAAATAACAAACAATGAGCAAAAGAAAAAAAAGGAACAGGCAGAAAGCAAAGGAAGAAGTTTGAAGAAATACAAAACGCAAGAAAAAGAACGAAATAATAAAGACAGAGGAAAAATAAATAAATACAGGCAATAAACACAAAAATGCGCAAGAAAAAAAGCAGGAAAGAAATAGGAAAAACAGGGAAGATAACATTCAAAAGTTACGAAAAAAAGGGTGCCCAGCCCCACAATGTATTTGGGCTTGGCAGCCCTAGCTCAAAGTTGCGTGATTTTCTTTATTAGTATCTCACAGTGTGCAAACGTTTAGTGGAGAGATCTTGCCAATAATAACTGTGTAGTTTTCGAGTTATGAAGTTTTAGAACCCATTAAGCTAGATTCCGTTGCAGCTATTGCATATGTAATGTGTACCACAAGTTATGAAGTTTTAGAACCCATTAAGCTAGATTTCGTTGCAGCTATTGCATATGTAATGTGTACCACAAGCGTTTCGAATCACTAACTGGCATAGCTGCTTCGAACTGTCACGTGTGTCCAGTTCTGCCTCAAGTAGCCTGAGAGCCACCCGGAAGGCTTAGATGAGACAGTAAAGTGCTCAAAAAAGACAGGTGGATAGCTCAAAAGGGCATCTCACTGCAATAATTGTGAAGATTGGGAAGCTACGAAAACCACATGTTCCTACGCTGCTATTGTAGCTGAGTTTGTAAGGCGAGAAATTTGTTCGTGCACGTGGCGCAGAACTCGATTGACGAATGCTACCACAGAGACATTGGGTAATCAACTTTAGAAGTAATGTCAAGGTTTTGCGACTATTCCCAACGAGCCAAATATCATCGATATCTCTTTGGTGATTTCAACGCCTTCATCATTGTTGTGTCATATTAATACCCTATGGAGCGTTAATGCACTCACTAAGCGCGTGTATTTTTTTTTAGGTGCTGGCTAACAGGTGCGTTATGCAGGCTCCCAATTCTGAAGAAAAGATGGTTATGACCTGTTGACGCGGATACCACGAGCCACAGTGAACTATATAAAATGGAAGTGCGTCATATAATACCAATCTACAGATGACATTTATGTTGGCACCAGAACTAAAAACTATTTGAAGCCCGCGCGTATTTGAAGTCACGTTTTCTTGCATAGCAATGCAGCCACATCGTCTGTAGGCCCATTCTCGGATACCTAGTGACAACACTTTCTCCCGGCATATTTGGATAAAGATACAATACATTTCTAAATGGGATTCCAAGATTCTCATCGCACTGTATTGTGTTTTGGATAAAATTTTATGTGGGCACCGAGAGAACGCTTTGCAGTGTGAGATGCCTCAATGGCGACACTTAGTACGTCACAGAGATTGCGGGTACGTCGCGAAGATTACACGTAGACTTACCAGAATGCAAGCGTCTGCGTGGTGGTAATAGGAAGGGTGCAGTGTCTTGAACCTCTCTTGGCCTGCAGTGTCCCAAAAATCTGAAATGACACGTGATGTTTATTTCGTTTCCCTTGAACAATACACTTGAGATCTACGTTCAGCTAAGACGGGTAAAAATAATATACAGCTACAATATGCAGTATTAAAGCTACAGACGTGTACTATAAAACAAACATGGTGATGGCATTTACGTCTCTCGATTAAGACGAAGCAGTTGGATATATTCTAGAAAGAATGATGGTGAAGGTCACCGACCGCTAAATATTAACAAACATTCTCATTTTTCACGATTCGCGAGGCTTCTGTATTATACATATACACAAATACATTCATGATCATTGCGAACTTACCAACTATAACAGGTTCGCCATCGACTTTCGTCTTGTGCCGTAACAGCGTAAGTGCGTAGGTTGAAGCTTGGTGAGGCTTGCTGAAAACGCAAGCATTGGGATGGTGTTGTTAAGAACACAATGGTCACTTGATAAAGTGTATTAGCCACGTTAAATGGCAAGCAGTATTGAGTGAGGTGATGGTAACGAAAAAAAGGATACTAGGCATCCAGGAGGAATCGCTCCACGAGCCTGCATCAAAGAGAAAGTATACGCACATAACATCTTATTAATTATTAAGATGGTAATAATTATTATTCATTAAGATGGCAATAATTATTAAATATTACGTATGAGCCCTGTATGAGCCTGAGAAAGGCTTACAGTATTAAATAAATAAATTACGATGCTAGTGATTATTAGGATGGTAATAATTCGTAATAAACTTGACTACTGTGTGAATACAGTGCAAATTCTGTGGTGGCGCTAAGAGTCTTTAAAGAAGATGAACGCACAATGTAGGATCCTTGTCCCTATGCCGAAACATTGGCTTCTATATCATTTATTTCTGGATGGCATATCATGGACAAAATAGGTAGTTAAGTACATGGTGACGCATACGAGAGCACCCTAACTAATTTTGTTTATTGGAGGGGTACACCATTACAATGTTCCTGAAACGAGTATTAATTACCAATTTGTCAACAAAGCCCACTTTTAGGGCATATTCAATGGCATGAAGCGAAAAGATTCTTCTGGGCATTTCAGTGAAACCTAATCAAAAAAAAAATAGTTTTCCTGATACAGAGGTCCAGTCAACAGCATCTTTAAAGGCCACTTGGCGTTATGTGGTGATGTACTATCGGAAATGTCTTTCTACCTTCCAGACTTCTCTGGCAAGTTCAACACAAACAGCAGTCGCTTTTGGTACCGGATTGGCAATTTTCCTTGTTCGTCGTATATTTTATGCTCCCCAAGATGTAGCATTGTTGAAATTCGGCCCTGAGGTCTAATCAAGAGAGAACGAGATTCCTGCAGGCGCGTATTGACTTACGAATTATTCTTAATTCTTACACTTAGAAAATCAAACGGAAATCACATTGAATTCACACAATGACAACTGTTTGTCTAAATATATTGTATGGTATTCAACACTTTAATAATATTCATTTGCTACGCTAAAGCTTGACTGTAGTCATTGTAGGATCGGGTACGATAAAGGAATCACGAAAAAAAGTCACGAAATGGCAATGCACGTACATCGCCAGGTGAAGAATTTTATTGTCCGATTATGAAAAGAAAAAATAACTAACGGTTGAGCATCTGCATTATAGGTTCAGATGCTAACGTGTTTAATTGTTAAAATATAATTACGAAGGACCAATGAACTTAACAGTTTCCTTAACAAGTAAGACGTGGAGAGTTTGTGAGCTCAGAAATAGAGGGCTTTCAATATGACGTCTCGTCGACAGATAGCTAAACACAAGACTAGAGAAATTAGCGTCGGCCCAGATCTACCGGGCATACTTACCGGACATCAACAGGCTCCACACTGTATATAATAATTCTGAAAATGCTTCTGTAAGTTAAACAAACAGCAATATGGCAGTAGGGCCAGTTTGTTTATGATCATGTTTGAAAGTTGGGGTGAAGCGAACCGAAAAAGACGGACAAGGAGCAGACGGGAAACTCGTTTAACAATTAGCCGGGTAGTTTCCGAGCTTACATATATACAGCTGCTTCCTAACCTGTGTACCCACCTTGATTGTTATTCAAACAGTACGGGTAAAGTACAGCAAGACTGAGAATTTTTTATGTACTGCGAAGAACTGGTGTCAGTGTCAGTGTTGTAGGTGTTCGCAAAAACCTCACAGCGCATATGCGCCCCACTCAGACCAGTAGTGTGTATACTTGTGCACACTAGGCACGTAGCCAGGAGTGTTTTTTTTTTCGCCGGGTGGGTGCAGAGTTATATGTCTAATTGTTCAAAATGAAGTTTGTAGATGGTAAAACAAATGAAATTGCCCAGATTTATGCCTGACTGGACAAATTACAAGAGAGGGTGGGCTTTCTTGCAACCCTCCCGTGACTAATTGCCTGGTGCACACTGCGTGTGGGGCGGGGTGAATCGAAGTCGTTATTATGGGTAGGTTGGTTCGCTGATGAGACTTTCCAGTGAATCCTAAGAAGGGTGAATGGTGCGTAGTAGGCTCCTTCCACGCTGGCACCGGCAACCTAAGCCCACGCTTTACATGATGCATGCGCCTTCGGGCAGCCCAAAGCTGATCTCCGTCGCTGGGGCTTCAGAAGGAGGAGTGACACTTGGATTGATTGGCGTGTGACAAGGACATTCCTACTCACATCTTGAGGTCGTTGTGGGTGTTCTGAAGAAACTAGTAGCACGTATATATCACAAAGCTTAGACAAACCCTACAATCGGCACTAGTTTACTAAAAACCAAGACAAGAACAGTGCGCTTGCGCCTATACTAGAAAGTCACCCTTCTGAGCACCAGCATATGCCCATAAGACAAAGGAGGTGGTGGATCGCTCGCATTATCTGCGGAAGCGCCAAAGAGAGTAAGATAAGGCGCAAGTGACGTTTTCCGTGCGCTGGAGCCGAAAGACAACAGATTGCCACCACAAATGTGCAGTACGTGAGTGCTGAAGCGGAAAGATGACGGCCGGCCGATCCTGAGGTGCTGGCTGCAGAAGCACAAACAAAAGCTTAGTGGTGATTCGCCAATCCTCAAATGGAAAACCGTGACAGAGAATTTACAGGCAAGCTACAAAGGGACAATCTCTATGATAAGGTCCAGAATGCAGTGTGGTAACGAGTGGCTCAAGTCAAAGCAGCGCTCAGTGCAGAAGCCATCGCGGCCAGGGTTTATTCAACACAACCGTTTTATTCAGTACCGGCGCTGGCAAGAGTACAAAGTTAAGCTACTCGAGAGCACCTGAATATTACTGAATAATACCGCAGCTTGCGCTGGGTAAAGTCTGGGTCACAGCCGAGCTGGCGGGTGCCTAGATGGCTCTCCTTTGGCTAGGATTTTATCCTCTCATATATCTTTTTGAAACATTGTGCAGTGCTCTACCATACATGGCTATGATTGCTCTCTGTTATTTGTCTTTTCACGTTTGTCCCAATCTTCTTCTTTTTTTGAGTATTTGTTTCTCCATATTTTTTCTCTTCCTTTCTTACTTTCGGTATGTCTTTCATTATTCTTTCTTTATAATTTATCTCTCTTCATGCATTTCTCTGCGTGTGTGTCTTATTGTAGAGGTTCTCTTGCATTTTCCCTTTTTTATTCCTTTTATCTGTCTGTTCCTGTATTTGGTTTTTTCTCGATGCCGGCTTTTTTTTTTCTCTCTATACATGTATTCGCTCTTCCCTCCTCTTCCCCCAACTTCACTTTCCCATCTCTTTGGTATACTTTGGAAGGCTATCCTATGCTTGCAGAGCAGGAAAAAATTACACCATCTGTCAGTAAACGGAACCATGGGTAGCATGCGAAGCAGGGTTCAACCTAAAGTTCTGTTTATCACGGGTACCTTGTTCGGCGTTAACGCGTCCTTGCAAGCGGAGCCCACCACGAAGTCCCTATAAATTGCGTTGCTGTTACTTCATCCCGAGCTCTTGTTGGGGCGAATTGACAAGCAGCGGCTGTATATTGTATGAAATTTCTGCATGCTTGCAGGCGTTGATTCGAGTGAGCACACTACTGGCAGTGTAGCGAAATGTTTCCAAACATCGCAACTGCAATCACCTCTCCCTTTAAGAGAGCGGGAAGGTTCTGTTTTACTCTATGCGTTTTAGTCATGAGAGCCCTTCGCGTTTTGGTTGCGAGAATGTGTGCATGTACGAATTTTTTTTTTCATTTTCTTGCGTTGTTACCTTCAACCTCTTGGAGATGTGTCATCGTTCTATCGCAGACGAAGTAACGTACTCCGTGAGGGGGTGGTGGATCACTCTTCATTTCTCTAAAAAGAGTAGTTTCACGGTGAGAAAAGGAGTGGCAAGCGGGACAAGCTAAGACTCTAGCAAGGGGTATCTGAGCACTACCTTTGTTTGAAGACCGTTATAGTGCCAGAATAGCCGAATCATTCCAACGTTCGCGTTCGGGTCGTGGGAACGTGGGTTGGAATTTCGTCACGCCGATACTTTAGCCAAAAAATTTTCTCTATCTTTCTTCCTATCTCTTATGCCTCTCGGTTCTCGTTCTCTTGGCCGTAAGATTTATTGCACCGCACGCCGTAAATAATTGCGTGCGTGTTCTGGGAGCGAAGCGTAGAAGGATTAGGATCAAGGAGAGAATAACGAGACCACGTGGGCCTTCATGGTGATGATAATTTTATATCAACTGTACACTGGAAACTTTGAAAATAACAGATCTGCTGTAGAAAGAAACCTTAGGAAACCTTAGAGGTAAAGCATGCTCCCGCCAGGCTTTATTTTTTTTCACCTAAAACATAGAACGTTGTTACTGCATCCTAAATCATGCATAATATTAGGGCTGGAGTGGAGAATTCATCGATCCGGGTACCCCCGCCTATGCTGATACACACGTCGTTTCTATAGCACCCTTATGGAATCAACGAGTCACCAGTCGATATTAAGCAGCAGATCGCTTAGATCGACGCTGACGGGAAGGGGAAGAACGAGTTAGATTGTTATTCTGACTCGTAGTAATTATGTTACAAAAAGCAGGTCCAGTGGCCATCATCGCAACCGTTTGTCGTCACAACGCCATTTGAACATTATCGTGTACATGCGATTGTTATGCGCTGGCAACGAAGTGCGAATTGCTTGGCGAATGTATTGCTTGATTCACCCGACGAGATTCATCGATTAGTTACCGTCGATCAATAATTGTTGGCGCTCCATCGTGTTTGTTATTTTGTTTGTACATATAATACTTTGTATTCTGTGATACTGACGTTTAGGCAGGCGAAATAGTACGTTAAATAAAATTGCATAGCAAACTCAAGCGTCAAATAGTGCTGGCGAGGTGTGTGACCAGAAATCACTTGCCTGATGAATGGGAACCACACTGTCACTGCTCAATGAGCGTATCGTATTATAATCGATTAAAACTGTTATTTGCTATGCCACATCACAGCCTAAAACGAAATCGTTAGAATGTCTTCTGTGGAAGTTGCAAGCTTTCGAAGAGGAGAAAATGTATGCATTCCACTGCTCTTTATTTGAACTGCGTGAAAGGACCTGAGATAACCATTGCGGAGTCCCCTGCTATAAAGTGCCTCATAATCTATCTAGGTTTTTGGGAAGTGAGTGAGAGAACCGAATAAATCAAGTATTTCACCTTAATAGGGACCAGAGCGTGGAGCGAATGGACGCTGTGGTCCCTATTAACCTGGAAACTTCCCAAATACCAAGGTACATAAAGTTCAGCAAGGCTAACGTGCAGCTAATGAATATTTCGAGCCTTCAGAATGTTTGCAATAACAAGGGGTGGTCTAACAGTCTTAATGTAAGTGTAACATTAATTTCAGGAGCTCAGAAAATGCCCCCATCTTTCTACTGGTCAGTATGAATGAGAATAAGATTAAAATGTTGCGATTGCGACACTACATACGGTCAAAAAAACTAATCCTACTAGGAAAATCAATTTTGCAGACTTATTAGTTTTCAAAGCGAACAAATGATGCAAAAAATAAACTAAAACTAGGCCTACCTTGACTATGAAGAAAAATCGCTTTGATCTTCGTTACGCAATTTGAAGTCACAAGAAGATGAGAAATTTTTAGGGCTAATTAGTTTATGCGTGACCAATTTTATTATTTAAATAGCACGGTACTAGTTCATTTTCTCATACCAGAATAGGTGATGTTGAAGCAAAATTAGCTAAAAACATTGCATTCACGCCATTGTGACATTGACTTTGCTCGCGTGTATTGTGGATTAAGTGAAGTTGTTTCCGTGACTCATTCACTATTCTATTGTGACAAGAGTAAAGTTAGGGGGGGTTGGTTGACATGCATTTTACGCCAATACTTTTCGTGCAGACATTCAACCATCTATTTCTATTTCGTGAATTTTTTTCTGAAAGTGGCGAAAGTATATAAGGCCTGAATTTCGCTAAATTATTGAGCGCCCAACTACAATGTGATGAGATTACCATATACATAAACCGTGTTATTTATCGAAATTTCAGGAGTGCCGCATAGGTACGCCGTGGTTTAAAAAAGCAACGCTGTGGCAGAAAAGTGACGAGGATGGTCATTAGAGCTGATTTCTCTGTAACCGTTCTGTGTACGAAATGCCTCGATAAGAGAGAAGGGGATGCACAATTCCATCGTTGTCTTTTTTCGGTGGTGGTGGCTGTTTGTTAACGCTAATTTAGTAAGCAAGCAGTTTCGTTGATTTTACAAGTCACTACGCATATTTCTCTGTGTGTCACAGAAAACATCATATTTTAGGGCAGGCGATTCTCACGGGGCCGCATTGTTGTGAAAAAAGTCATAGACGTGCACCGCCCGCAAGGTGTTATGCCACTGTTAGTGCATAACAAAGCACATATTTACATACAGCATTGGAACGCTGGCGCTGGATTTGCTCCGTCTGCGAGGCCAAGTCAGTAATTATATTGGGGGGGGGGGGGGGGCTTACGAGGTAGAACCAAGATATAATTGTGAAGTGCACCGTAGTAGCGGGCTCCGAAAATTTTGGACCATACAGTCTTCTTTAACCTGCCCCGCCATGGTGGTCTAGTGGCTAAGGTACTCGGCTGCTGACCCGCAGGTCACGGGATCGAACCCCAGCTGTGGCGGCTGCATTTCCAATGGAGGCGGAAGTGCTGTAGGCCCATGTGCTCAGATTTGGGTGCACGTTAAAGAACCCCAGGTGGTTGAACTTTCCGGAGCCTTTCATTAGGGCGTTTCTCGTAATCATACGGTGGTTTCGGGACGTTGAGCTTTACATAATAATCAGTCTTCCTTATAACTTATGGAGACATCGCATAATAAACGAACCTCTAAGATTTCCCCTCCACTGAAATACGACTGCCACGGCCGAGATATCAACCGCAATTTCGGGTCAGAAGCCGAGCGTTGTAACCAGTACGCCATGGCAGTGGTCTCGTGGTAAGGAAGGGAATAGTTAGGAATAGGTTGTGTTTAAAGTGCGCGCAAGTGCCCAGTTACTGTTGGGAGATCGCATTAACAAATGCACTGAGAGATGAACTCTTCTGCAAAGTGCGAATGTTTATTTTGTGTCTTGTGTGTGAATCGACAAGTGGAAATTGTTCTTAACATGAAAGCATCCCTTTCAAAAGGACAATTTTGTGCGTGATTTCTGTAATACTGTTTTACTATTCGTCAGTTCGTAACGCAAAATAATACGTAGGAAAAGTGATGCAGCCGTAGTTATCTGTACGCAGGTCACGCACACGATAAGCTTCCCTTGTCCATATTCAACTCTAGTATTTATTATTCAGAACTAATAATTAGTGAGAGCATGCCATCACGGTAGTTGCATATGCCTATAAATTGTCCTCGCACTCTGTTACAGAAGGTGAATATAAGAGGCGGAGAAAACTGTTGCCTCGACAAACTTTCAAGCCCTCCCCACCTAATGAGCTCGACGAATACCCACCCGCTATTTTTCTCATCAGCAAAGGCAACAACTTCCGGTCACGCACCTTGCGCCATCGAATTCAAGATCTGCGTGTCGCAGCTGAATCAGGCCGTATGTACAGTCCGATGTAATGGCGCGTCTCCGGGCTTGCGAGGGGCGTGTGACGTATGCGATCACCACTGTCTTCTCACACGAAGTTGAGACGTAATACATGCCCGTGATTTCCCCATACGTCCCAAGAACCCTAGCTTGTGTGAAAGAGAAGAGAAACGCTTCGCAACTATATGGCGCACATGCAAATAGGAGGACAGTCGAATGCAGGTCAGTGGCGATGCGGCTTAGTCGAAGACATTAAAGAGGCCAACGTCGTGCCATTATCGACCTGACGGGGAAAGGTAAGCTGGGCGATTTCCAGGGAGGCAAATATATAATGCTTAGGTACAGAATCACGCAAGGCTCGTCTGGCGCTTGTCTGATGCCCTTACCTAGAGACATGACTATTTATGCCAGCATTAGAATCGGTTCCTTCTATTTCAGTGCATAGACAACTCTTGGTAAAAAAGAAGGCGATACAACACAATTTAGGAGCTGCGTTTTTTTAGTAAGTAGAAAGGCCTTTTGTCACATGTTTTATTTCAGAAGTTTCTCGCAGACAAAATATACGTCAGTCGCGTTATTTAAAAATTATTCAAGCACTCTTGAGCACACCTGAAATAACCACTTTTAAAACAGACACGTTGACCTTATACCGACAAAAAAGTTCGGTAGTCAATGAACGCAAGTGACCTGTACAAGGAAGCTGAGGCTTTCTAAGTAATCTTTCTGCGCTACATTTACACTATGTGAAAATGAGTCGGGCTGTACCGTTACAGCCGCTGAAGTATAAAAACTGCACAGTATGACCGCTCAACACTGAGTGGAATGTTTGCCTGTACTGCCGCGACAAGAAGTCAATAACTTTCAATCCAGCCTCGTGCAGCTGGAGGACATCTCAAACAGTGAACTTTGAGTGGCCTCTGGATAGAATCGCTACATGATGCATAGTTGAATGCTCTATGGCTCGTACTTAAATACATGTTCGTAAAACAAAAATTCTCAGAATTTTATCGACTACCTCGTACACACACGTCCGCATACAATGGTTTAAAAACTAGCCAGCTCTCCGAGGCCTATACATTATTTTTATAAGGCTTTCGAGTCGTGCTTAGTCTGTCAGCAATTCAGTAAATATTTTACGAGCTCAAAAAGAAAACGGAGCCCGTAATGTGTCACATACTTTTATGACACTTAAAAAAACTACGCGATTGTATGAAGAAGTCAAATATCGTGAAAATTCTCTAGGATTACGAACTATGTTTACACTAATTTCATGTGTTATTGCGGCTTTGCGAAACAGTGCCGTGATGCTGGACGTGTGAACATCCACGGTTTTTTTATGTTATTTCAACGCTTGCCTCCTGCTTGTGTTATCAAAATACCTTGTGGGTATTTCTGGTTGCATATCAATAACCGTTTCAAGGAGTCGTGCTATTCTTGATATGCATTATGGTATATTAAAAGATAAAGTGTAGTGCTAGGTTATTTCTTTGGCCTATCACTGAGCTGTAGCGGCCCACGCCCGTCTTTCTTTATAAAAAATCAAGGATGTATATTGTACACGAGCATGCAACGTTTGCGGGACACCTATGTAGCAACGACAGCGTGATATGTTGCACAAACGAATATTTAAAACTCCAGTCCCATACAAGCAACTGCCCCCTTTGGGTTTTAAGCTATAGGGAAAGATAGGCAGTGGCCGAATGCCTTTTAGTCCAGCGTGCTGCCATAGGATTTATACATTTTAGAACCTGCAGAATATAGCAAACCACAAAAAGTTGTCGTACTTGAACAGAGAGTGATGTCTTGTTGAGGGGATGATACCCGTACTTGATAACAAGAATGTGACAAGTACTCACAGCTTCCAAAAAAGTTACGCTTGTATGAAATAAGTGTCAAACAAAACCTTACTTCGATTTCCCCACGGCACTGTCACCCAGGCAGATCACTTTCAGTTTCACGTGTCCGTCAGCGTCATCCACGCCGTGCTCCAAGCTCTCCTCCGTGCCTCCAGCGCCCACCGCTCCACCGGCCATTTTCCGAGATTGGCATGCGCGTCAAGTGCCACGAAGACGAGTACGGCGCCAACGTAGCCCCCGTGCAGCGCGAGCGCGACGCAAACAATCAATGATGAACAGCGAATAACGTAAAACCGACGGCATAGAGACGCCACGGACGAAAAAAAAAGACATACGGACGCCACGTGACGGCGAGCAGTGGGGTGTGACAAGAAGTGTCCCGATCGACTGGCGCTATGGCAACGTCCCGAGCGAAGGGTCGCTGGTACTCGCGGCATGTCAGTGGGCGACATCTGGTGCGTGTCAGAGAGGTCTGGCATAAAAAAAAGCGTTGCCTGATAAGCAGATCATGCGATTTTGCCTGTATATAGAACAGGTATGTGCATTCAGGAGCACAAACTTCTTAACATGATTAGTGTTCATTAGGCGAGGAAATAAATGTTGTCAATATAGATATCTGTGGCTGCATGCATCGCACCTCAAAGCTTATTTCTTTGATGAAAAATTCAGCAGATCCCACGTACCAGAGATTTGACGTTATGCGAAGCATGCGGAAGAAAGGATTTTTTATTGAACGACAGGTTATCAAATGACGCTATATATATGTATGAATGTTTCACAAACAGACATATGTTGAAGAGTTGCAGATGCTTATATGACTGGTTGTTTGCCCTTGCGCAACGATGCCAATTAAAACATGCGTATTATACACACCAGAAGCTGGTATGTAGCGTTGATGCTAGCAAGGACGCTGGCCCTGGACACTGCTACATAAGTCAACTTAAGCGCGTGACAACTAACCAAAACTCACGTTAACCCAACGTGACGGCTGTATCAAAGGAGAACATAGTAATATTTATGAAATTGGGTAGGCAGTACTTCAACCACTATTGACGTTTTAGGAAGATTAGCGTTCATTTCAAAAGTAGTTCGGAGACCTGGCGTAGATCTGTAATGAAATACCCCATTGCCACGCAGAATGCTTTGGTTCGATTCCAGCTGGGACCCTGACATTTATTACTAGCATTCGTTGGGTCGACGCTACCGATTTTGGGTATTTCTTAACGCTCGCGCGTTAATATTGCCCATGTGTGTTCTCATCGTTCCTGGGTGGATACTAACTGTTAATCACCTGTGGCAAATACCCGCATACCAGCGGCACATACCCGCCCATGGGTATGTTGTGCCACAGTCTGGCGAGAAGTGTTTGACGGCGTACGCGACGGTGTTGTGACATTATTCATGTCTTGACTAGCGCGTCATACTCTGAAACCATCTTACCCTTTGATGCTAATTTTTGTTCACGCCAAATTTAGGGGGCTACCACAAGAGCACCCAAGCGTAAACGGATAGATAGATAGATAGATAGATAGATAGATAGATAGATAGATAGATAGATAGATAGATAGATAGATAGATAGATAGATACGCTCACAGTCGCCGAAGCTCGCTAAAAATGCTTCGAATTTAATAAATCTCAATGATTACACCATGTTGTATGTATATGTCAATGAACTTAATGACAACGCACCAGAATGCATGTCACGACTGCAGTCTGAAGTGAGGCATAGTATTGATTGTAGTGTGATTAAATTCTAGGCCCACTTTAATTAGCTAGTTTTTCAAGCAACGTACCTGGGTGAAAATTTCGTTCCGAATGTTGTAGATGGTGTTACATGACATTCTGATGAGACAGTTTCGAAATTTATGTCTATTAATTAGGGCTGTTCTGATTACAGGACGCGCCCGCGAAACCCCATTAATAAGAAATAAACCATGTTACGTGTTCACTCTCGTGCGACTTTATTCTAGTGCTCTATATATCGCTCCGCGTGCAAACGGCTGCCAAATTCGCTCGGCTGCGCTGTCCCAACAGAACCGCAATGATGGTGGTGGCTGTGTGATGAACACATTTCGCTAGAGCCACTAAATACGAAAAATACTACGTCTGCGATATATTGGCCTAGAATAACCCAACTCCCACCACTTCAACAACACCCACCTTGGTCACATGAGAATGTCGAATGCCAGTTGATGAGACCCCGGATGCATACCAAGCGCTCTCTACACACCCACAGTAATAGTACGTTTTTCAGTGCTTATATTGGGGGCTCCTTAAAGACTCGGAGACTGTGTTGTTTCGTCGACAGCATGTGAAAGCGTTTCACTTCAGGTAGTCCTGAAGAAACTGAACTTTTGTTGGAAGCAACAAGTTGTGCTGCTTTCTTACAGTAAGCTTGCTCCATAGCGGCTATAGTATGGGTAGCGGCTATAGTATGAGTTGGTTATGGAACAGTGCCCTCATAGATTGCTGCACTTTTTTACAAACTTGCACAGCGTTGATATATATGTAAAGATCCCTGGCTTTCGTCACGAGAGAGTTTAGCGAATAATTACGCAGCCGACAGACTTGCCTGGACTTATTTGAAACTTACGCCAAGGGAGAAAGCTCCTAGTAGCCATCAACGCGTTTTAAGCGATGTCAACAAGCATTTCCACTTGTTATCGTTACCGTCTCAACGGTCACGTGTGACAAAGGGAGAAACAAGAGAAGGGGCCTCTTGTTACATCGTATCCGGACAGAATCAGGGCATACGCCAGCACGACTCCACAAGCTCAGACAGTCCGCGACATCATTGCGCTCGGCTTGCAAGTCTCGAGGTGATATAGAACATCGTTCGTTGATGCGTCATGAGGTTGAGGAAGAGCGTCCATGTTTATTTCAAGAACTATAACGTTTAAGCTCACCACGCGACAATGTAAGCGATATTGTGTTCTTGCGTGGTCATGGGACCTCCAGGAAACAGGTGTCGTGACTACTTTTGAAGTTTTTGGTCGCTAAAAATCTTGCATGCGATTGGTACTGACTGACATTTATGGATATTTATGTTGGGGTGTGGTGCATTGATATAGGGGCCCAGTACAACATTGCGTATAGGAATATATCAGACAGGTCACCGGCTTATGCAACGTTACGTCGCGTGTTGCTTCATTTGTTATTAGCTTGCGTGCACTCTGCCTTAGGAAAGGCATTAGTTCAATAAAGTCATAAAGGAGGAAAAAGGGTAGGGCAATTTCCTACAAATTTCGCATGGCTAGATTCACCGGAAACTTAGAACGTCCTAAATTTTGAATCTTAATCCTAAGAAAAGAGTGTATGGCATAAGACCCCTCTTGTCCTTATTGCATTGTGCCTCCAATTTTGATACGTCAGATTTTTTTGTCCTCTCTACATATTAGATGAGAATGTTGGTGGGCCGAAAATAGTAAGTGAATAAACGATTGAATACATAAATACAAAGTAATATAAGTAAATATTGAAAGTTCAATGTTTTATATATAGTATCGCGTCTTTATCCTGCAAGGATAGCCTTCCATAAACGAAAGAACAAAGAACACAAAGTTTTTAAGCATCACTCTAAGGTAACTCCGGCGATTAGGTTAAATATTTATACTACGTTATAGAAGACCATACCATTATCTTAACTAAAATCCGTGTGAACATGTGAATTATTTTTTAGGAAACTAAAACCAAATTGCTATGTCGTTGCTCATGTCACTGTTAACAGATAACCACTTTACCCTTTCATGTATTTCTTCTATTGTTCGCACTATTTAAGCCATACTGACGGCCCTTTTGAGTTAGTGTTGCTCCGGCGTATGCAGTCATCAAAATGCGCAAACGTTTTCTTGTGGCGGCTGTTATTCTCTTGAACGTAGTGCCACTACTTGCTCTCCCAAAATGGCTTGGTATGTTCGTTTTTACTTATGTCAGGGAGCGATGACCAAACTCAATATTTCTCATTGAGAGTGATACCAGAAATCTTACCTCTGAAAATTTATGCTTTACATTTTACACGAAGTATTCGAAGCATAAAATATCTTATTTATGTGTGTTTAATTCAGACGCCTTGAGTGGAAAGACTTAGGATTAAGAGTTAATGGAGAGTACCTCAGTAATCTCCGCTTCGTCGATGACATTGCTTTGTTGAGTAACTCAGCGGACGAATCGCAACTCATGATTACGGAGTTAGAGAAGGAGAGCAGAAAGATAGGTCTTAACATTATTCTGCAGAAAACGAAAGTAATGTACGACAACCTCGGAAGAGAACAGCGCTTCGTGAAAAGGAATAATGCACTTGAAGTTGTAAAAGACCACGTCTACCTATAGGACAGGCAACAGCCGCGGAACTGAACCACGAGATTGAAGTAACTAGAAGAATAAAAATTGGGTGGAACACATTAGGCATGACTGGTATATTGCCACTATTCTTGAAGAAGAAGGTATGCAAGAGCTGCATCTCGCCGGTACTTAACTACGGAGCAGAAACATAGACAAAAATAGTTCATCTTAAATTGAGGGCTACGCAGCGAGTGATGGAAAGGAAAATGATAGGTGTAAACTTAAGAGACAAGAAGAGAGCAGAGTGGATCAGGGAACAAACCAGGGTTAAGCATATCATAGTTGAAACTAAGATGAATAAATGGACATGGACCGGACAAGTAGCGCGTGGCAGAATAATCGCTGGTCATTAAGGGTAACTAACTGGATTCCCAGAGAAGGCAAGTGAGTTAGAGGGAGAAAAAAAGTTAAGTGGGCACATGAAATAATGTTTGCGGGTATAAAGTGGCAGCAGCAAGCACAGGACCGAGTAGACTGGCGGAACATGGGAGAGGCATTTGCCCTGCAGTGGACGTAGTCAGGCTGATGGTGATTATGATGAATTCCATGTACATAACTGTTTGTTAATGCACTCGTCCTTTTCTCTCCTTTTTCCCTCCTTATCATTTATTGCCCATTTTTTTCAGTGCAGGGAAGAAAACAAGATTTTTTTTGTTTATTCTGTCTACCTTTTATTCAAACTTACTCTCCGTCTCTAATATACTTAGGCTGATCGCAACTTGCAGAATGTTTTAATATGCACTTGTCATGAGTTATATATTTGTCTAGTCACAGCCACCGTACGACGCCAGGTTGATAAGGATCCGTAAGTAATGATAAACCCGCTGCTTCTAAAGAGTGTAATGACTCTGGGGAACCAGAGCTAGAATTACAAGACCTAACAGCAGAGTCTTAGCAAACAAGTGTGAGCTGCAGAGAGTGAATTTTTTGGCCCCTGGTGTAGTTTTAGTAAGCGAATTCATAGTTTCATGGCACTCGTAATAACCAACCATGCACCATAGTATGTAATCCTGTGCAGTTATCAAAATACGTAGGGCTAGAGGGGCTTCGTAAAAGGAAAATCTTTAATGAATGCATATATATAGAACAAATGATGCCTAATTATTGTTTAAAACATCACGCCTTTGTGTTCTCCCATATAAATGATGGCCCAGCAAACTTTAGTAGAAAACGCTACACCGGCGTTGTTTTGTTTATATATATCTACCACTCGGACCTTCTTCACAATATTGTAGCGATGCTGACGCCGACAGGTTAAAAAAGAAGCGTCTTTATTAGGGCGAACTTGTGCCCACGATTCTAAAAAACTATGGTCGTCAAGTTCGAGTAGCCGAGTGGCACAGATCCGACTATCTTCCTCTTCCTCGTTGTTGGAACGTCCGAACGCGTGGCGCATGCCAGCCGAGCCGGGTCTTGCTGGTGCTGGTGACGATGATTGTGGCGGGCTACTTGAATGTGGCGAACCTGTCGCAGCATTGCCCCCCTCCTCAGACGCATCGTCCCGATGCTTAAGACAGTGAAAAGATACACGCGCACTCTCACTCGTTTTTCGATGATCTGTCATGATAGGGCTTCATGCGGACTACGTGGACCACTTCCGTGGGATTTCGGCGTCTTGAACTCACGTGTCCAGCAGATCTAACTTCATAAGTGACGTTGCTGATACGGTTGACTACTTCATAAGGGCCGAAGTATCGGCAAAGAAGCTTTTCAGAGAGTCCGCGGCGGCGCACTGGTATCCATATCCACACTTTGTCACCGGGATGATAAAGTGTGTCACTGCGTCGCTTGTTGTAGCGACTAGAATCGACGTGCTGTTGGTGGCGTATTCGGTATCTTGCCATTTGCCGTGCTTCTTCGGCTCTTTGCAAGAAGTCATCTAAGTCAGGTGGATAGCTGCTTTCGTCCTGTAGTGGCAACATGGCATCCAGCGGGGTGGTCACTCTTCGGCCGAATACTAGTTCGAAAGGGGCAACGTGGGTTGTTTCTTGAATGGCTGTATTATATGCGAATGTTACGTAGGGTAATATTTCATCCCACTGTTTATGTTCAACATCAACATACATTGATAGCATGTCGGTCAGAGTTCTGTTGAGGCGTTCGGTTAAGCCATTTGACTGAGGGTGATACGCCGTTGTTCTTCTGTGATCGGTATTTGTCATGCGCATCAGGCATTGCATTAGGTCTGCAGTAAATGCGGTGCCCCGATCCGTAATAACGACGATGGGCGCACCATGTCTGAGCACTATGTTTTTCACAAAGAACTTGGCGACTTCGGCAGCTGTCGCACTGTATAGAGTGTCAGTTTCAGCATAACGGGTGAGATAGTCTGTGGCTACGACTATCCATTTCTTGCCTGCACACGATGTCGGCAAAGGTCCTAGGAAGTCCATGCCGACTTGTTGGAATGGGGCATCTGGAGGGTCTATTGGCTGGAGAAGGCCGGCTGGTTTTACGGGTGGAGTTTTGCGCCGTTGACATTGACGACAAGTTTTCACGTAGCGCTGCACTGATGCGAGCAACCTAGGCCAATAGTATTTCAGGCGAATCCTGGCGAATGTTCGGCTCACACCCATGTGTCCAGATGTTGGCTCGTCGTGGCATGCGTGCAGAATTTCCTCTCGCATGGCTGTGGGCACGACTAGTAAAAACGTTTCACCATTAGGTTCGAAGTTCCTCCTGTAAAGGACACTTCCTCGAAGGCAGAACGCGGAGAGCCCTCTGAAGAATATGCGAGGGACTTGAACGTCGCGACCCTGCAGGTGTTGTATAAGTGCCAGCAAATCCGGGTCATCTCGTTGTAGTTGAGCGATTTTGGATGTGTCGACAACGCCTAGAAACGGGAAGTCTTCCTCTTCAGGTACACTCGACGGGAGAGCGTGACAGGCAGTCGGCATCGCTGTGTTTCCTTCCAGATTTGTACACGACCGTAATATCATACTCCTGCAGCCTAAGGCTCCATCTTGCTAGTCGACCTGACGGGTCCTTGAGATTTGCCAGCCAGCATAGAGCATGGTGGTCACTGACAGCTCTGAACGGTCTACCATAAAGGTAGGGTCGAAACTTGTTTATGGCCCAGATGACGGCGAGGCACTCTTTTTCAGTTGCAGAGTAGTTTGCCTCAGCTTTTGATAGTTTGCGGCTGGCATAGGCTAACACTTTCTCTTGACCATTTTGCCACTGGACAAGGATGGCGCCGAGGCCGACATTGCTGGCATCGGTATGGACTTCAGTGTCGGCTGTCTCATCAAAATGGGCAAGTATTGGTGAACCCTGTAGTCGTTTCCTTAATTCGTCAAAAGCTTTCTGTTGTTCGCTTTCCCACGTGAAGGGCACGTCGTCTTTTCTCAGTTTTGTAAGAGGTTCCGCCATCTTTGAGAAGTTTTCCACAAATCGTCTATAATAGGCACATAAACCCAAAAATCGACGCACTGACTTTTTGTCTCTGGGTGTAGGGAACCTCTGAACAGCGGCTGTCTTTTCGGGATCAGGACGAACACCATCGGAACTAATGACATGTCCAAGGAATCGCAGCTCTTCGAAGCCGAAGTGGCATTTTTCGGGTTTGATTGTCAATTTCGCTGACCGGATGGCTTCCAATACTGTGCGTAGTCGCTCTAGATGTTTGTCGAACGTTGCAGAGAATACCACCACGTCATCCAAATACACTAGGCATGACTGCCATTTCAATCCGGCGAGGACAGTGTCCATCATTCGCTGGAACGTCGCTGGTGCGGAACAGAGGCCGAATGGAAGCGCTTTGAATTCGTAGAGGCCATCTGGTGTTACGAATGCCGTTTTTTTCACGGTCCCGCTCGTCGACCTCTATTTGCCAATATCCGCTTTTCAGATCTAAGGAGGAGAAAAACTTTGCGGATCGCAACCGATCTAGTGTATCGTCGATACGTGGCAAGGGGTAGACATCTCGTTTAGTTACACTGTTCAGTTTTCTGTAGTCGACGCAGAATCTAAGTGTGTTGTCTTTCTTCTTAACGAGCACTACGGGAGACGCCCATGGACTATTCGAAGGCTGGATGACATCATTAGAAAGCATCTCCTCCACTTGCTTCTTGATAATTTCTCGTTCTTTCTGTGACACTCGATAAGGATGCTGGCATATAGGCCTCGTATCGTCTTGCGTTATAATTCTGTGTTTCGTGATTGACGTGCGCTGGACCTTCGAGGTACTTGAAAAGCAATCAGAGAATTCTTTTACCAAGGCGTAAATCTGTTTCTTCTGACTGTCCGGAAGGCTCTGATTGACGGTCACGGATGTGTCGATGTTGCAGGCCACTGGTCGAGTGGTTGATGTCGTTAAGCTGCATAGTTCAGTCGCCATACAGAAGTCGTGTAAATAGGCGATAGCCGTGCCTTGAGCGATGTGTTGAAGCTCATTGGAGAAATTTGTGAGTAGGACATCTGCACGGCCATTCGTCAAGTGAACAAGACCCCTAGCTACGCAGACACCTTTGTTCAAAAACAGTCCTACATTTGTATCCGCTATGCCTTCGCGGTTGTACAATGCATCATTTTCTACGAGCACCATTATACTGCAGCGTGGCGGCACAGTGACGTCATCATGAACAACGCGTAGAGCAGTTAGGCGTCGTTCCTCAGATTCCTCCACAGGTATAGCTCGTTCAGTCGAAAACGACACGCTGGACCTACGCAGGTTAATTACGGCGCCATTAGCTCGCAAAAAATCCATTCCTAAAATGAGTTCTCTTGACCATTCTGGCAGCACAATGAAATCGGCCACGTAAATAAAGCCCCGTATTTCAAGTCTTGCAGTGCATCTGCCAAGGGGCGTAATAATGTGACCGCCTGCCGTGCGTATCTGCGATCCACTCCACTGTGTCACAACTTTGTTTAGCTTTTTCACCATCTTGTGACTTATCACTGAATAATCAGCACCGGTGTCGACTAAGGCATTCAGCTCCCATCCTTCCATTCTCAACCGCAAATCTGAAGTAACGTTTTCGTTGCTGCACCCATCTACCGGAAATACACCGTCATCACTCTCAAACCAAACTGGAGGATCTTCGTAACTGACGTTATCAGCGGCCTCACCTCCACAGGTCGCTTGCTTCAGTTTTCCGGGTGTGGACTTGGAGAGCGATGACCAGGCTGCCTTGAAGGTGTACGTGGGCTGGATGACCGGTAGCGCATAGGCGATGGTGACCGTGACCGGTGTTGGCGTAGAGTTGGCGAGTTCTGGCGCGTCGACAAGTACTCCTCAATCTCCGCTGGTCGTTCGCCGTTTCGGGGGCACGGTGCATATGACGGAAAGCCTCTTAATCCAGCCTGTCGGCAAGGACAGAATCTGTACAGATGACCCGCTTCCCCACAATGAAAACACAGAGGCCTGCGCTCGTGATCACGCCAGACGTCACTTTTCCTGGGCCTACGCTCCACATAGTGATGTGTGCTACGTGCTCCTGGGGGCAGATAGGTAGCTGTCGGTTCCCGTGGACGAGGTGCGCTGCGTGCCACAGGTGGGAGAGGAGTCGTCGCCATCGCAACTGCTGCATTGCTGTGTACCGTGGGTTGTCTGACAACCTCAGAGTATGTTCGGATAGGTCGAACCGGCTGCAGCTCACGCTCTGGCTCTCGTATCACCTGCCTCAGTTTGTCACGAACAACGTCCGTAACAGATAGTGCAGTTGAAGTCTGGGGCATATGCAGTCTGCTCAGTTCTTCTCTGATAACTGATCTAATTAGCTCTCGCAGGGCTTCAACGTCGTTTCGCACGCCTCCGGGGAACACCTGTGCAGATGCGCAGTTAAGATTCCGGTTGTACTGCCGAGCCCGCTGTTCCAGTGTTTTTTCGATGGCCGTCGCTTCCAAGTAAAACTCAGCAACCGTGCTCGGAGGGTTGCGGACGAGAACGGCGAACAGCTCTTGCTTCACTCCGCGCATTAGATGGCGCACCTTCTTATCCTCAGCCATGTTGTAATCCGCATGCTTGAACAGGCGGACCATGTCTTCAATGTACATAGCAGCACTCTCGTTCGTTAGCTGGTTCCTCGATTGAAGAGCTGCCTCCGCTTTTTCTTTCCGGTCTATGTTCGCGAACGTAGCCACTGCTTGTCGTCGAAATACCTCCCAGGTAGACAACGAGGTTTCATGGTTCTCAAACCATGTCTTCGCGAAGTCTTCCAGGGCGAAGTATACGCGACGGAGCTTCTCTCTTTCGTCCCATCCATTCAAGCTCGCTACTCTCTCGAAGAGGTCCAACCAATCTTCAACATCCTCGTACGAGTCGCCGTGGAAAACTGGTGGCTGGGGCGGTTGGCTAATGAACACTTGTGCCGGTGTTACCTGGCTAGTCATAGTGGTGGCATCCATCGTTTGAATTCCCCTTGGCGTGAAGTGAAGAGGACCGAACTCAGGTGAGTCACCTCGAAGACGGCGACTTGCCCTCTGGTGTACAGGAGTCACTTCCACGGGGTTGATACGCTGGTCGTCGGGGCTACGCTGTCTTGAGCTCGCGGGGCTTCGGTTCATAACCCAGCACTTCCACCAGAAATGTAGCGATGCTGACGCCGACAGGTTAAAAAAGAAGCGTCTTTATTAGGGCGAACTTGTGCCCACGATTCTAAAAAACTATGGTCGTCAAGTTCGAGTAGCCGAGTGGCACAGATCCGACTATCTTCCTCTTCCTCGTTGTTGGAACGTCCGAACGCGTGGCGCATGCCAGCCGAGCCGGGTCTTGCTGGTGCTGGTGACGATGATTGTGGCGGGCTACTTGAATGTGGCGAACCTGTCGCAGCATATATATATATATATATATATATATATATATATATATTAAAATAGAGGTGTTGTACGTCGAAAAAGGGTCAGACGCAGCTTGGAAAAATGTGCTTTATCAGGCAGGTCTGGCTAATGGCGAGCGGCGTGCGCGAGCTACTACAACAGCCACCCATCATCATCGTCTTCTTCATTGCCAGCAGAGCGTCCGTTATTAAGATTCATTAATTCATTACAATTACTTCCCGCGAAATAAGGAGCCATCCTGGCGACCTATGGACAAGTAAACACGGGAGGGTCGTAGCAGGGCTTAAGTCTCGAGACGTGGACAATTTCCTGGCCACGACGACGTTGGTCAGAAGATGGTTCCAGTGGCTCAATGAGGTAATTCACTGGTGACGTTTTTTGTAGCACACGATATGGGCCATGATACTTGGGGACCAACTTGGTAGAAAGGCCAGGTGTAGCAGAAGGGACATGCAGCCAGACGAGTGAACCTGGATCGTAGGAAGTAGTGTCATTTGATGCGTCATGGTGGTGCTTTTGGCGTCCTTGGTCTTGCGTTGTAAATGATCTTGCCAGTTGGCGGCATTCTTCAGCGTATGTAGTGGCTTGAGACAAAGTTGTGGACTCTGAGGAGTCAGGCTTGTACGAAAGAATGGTGTCCATAGTGCAAGAAGGTTCGCGTCCATAAAAGAGGAAAAAAGGAGAGAACCCAGTAGTGCTTTGAATGGCGGTATTATAGGCGAACGTGATAAACGGGAGCACTCGGTCCCAATTGGAGTGGTCTGACGAGATATACATGGACAGCATGTCACCAAGGGTGCGGTTGAAGCGCTCTGTCATTCCGTTGGTCTGGGGATGATAGGCGCTTGTAGTGCGGTGAACGACGTGGCACTCACGCAGCAATGCTGTGATGACGTCTGACAAGAATACGCGACCACGATCGCTCAGTAATTCCCGAGGTGCTCCATGACGCAATACGATGTTGTGAAGTACGAAAGTCGCAACGTCTTTTGCTGTAGACGAGGGAAGGGATGAAGTTTCGGCATACCACGTGAGATGGTCGACGGCAACTATGATCCAGCGGTTACCGTCAGCAGTGTTGGGAAGGGGACCACAGATATCAATGCCGACGCGGTCGAATGGTCGGGATTGGCATGGTAAGGGTAACAAGGTACCGCTGGCATGATAAGGGGGAGTTTTTCGCCTCTGGCACGTCGAGCAGGCCCGAACGTAATGCCGTATAAAACGGTACATGCCACGCCAGTAATATTGTGACGGGGCAAGGTCTTGGCTTACAGGACAGCGTCCACCGAGAATCGGCAGCCGAACAAGATGGCTGAGTTGCCTCTCGCGCAAGCGCCTAACGCACAGGCGTCTTCTTCATCTTCGCTAAGTGTCACGCTTGCTCCTGTCGATGATGCACCGTAACATCACTCCCCTGTGGCGGAAGCGCCGTCACGGCGCTTAGTACGGCGGCGACGAACGAGAAGGGTGATATGGTTTCAGTCTGGAAACGTGTACAACGTCTGTCTGGAGTGAGGTGGTCGAAAAGGCATTGTTTAGGGGTGCGATCTCGTAGCTCACGTCAATAAGTTGTCGTAACACTTTGTAGGGGCCATGGTAGTGTGATTGTAGCTTCTCTGATAAGCCGACTTGGCGGTTTGGTGTCAAGAGAAGTACCAGAGACCCCGGCGAGAAGTGCACGCTTTGGTGGCGACTGTCATAGCGGTCTTTTTGCTGCGCTTGCGACAAGTGCAGCCGATCACGGGCAAGCTGACGGGCTGCATGGGCTCGAGAAACGACATCGCTGGCGTACTCAGTAGACAAGGGGGCAGCCGAAGGAAGGAGCGTGTCAAATGGTAATGCTGGATGTCGGCCAAATAGCAAATAAAACGGCGAATAACTAGCTGTGTCGTGCCGTGAAGAATTGTACGCGAACGTGACAAAGGGGAGTGCTTTGTCCCAGTCACGGTGATCTGGCGAAACGTAGATTGACAGCATCTGCGTCAGCGTTCGGTTCAGACGCTCGGTCAATCCATTTGTCTGTGGATGATAAGCGGTGGTAAGCTTGTGCTCAGTGGAGCAGGCGCGGAGAATGTCATCCACAACACGTGAAAGAAAGTACCTTCCTCGATCAGTAAGCAGCTGCCGCGGAGCGCCGTGATGAAGAATGACTTCATACAAGAGAAAGTCAGCGACGTCAGTGGAACAGCTTGTCGGCAGTGCTTTAGTGATGGCAAAGCGTGTGGCGTAGTCTGTGGCGACTGCAACCCATTTATTTCCGGAGGTGGACGTAGGAAATGGGCCCAACAGGTCAAGGCCAACACGGAAGAATGGTTCCGTCGGTATGTCAATGGGCTGTAGGAGGCCAGACGGTAGCACAGAGGGGCGCTTGCGGCGTTGGCAGCTGTCGCAAGCAGTGACGTAGCGAACCACAGAACGATACAGTCCGGGCCAGAAAAAGCGACGGCGCGCACGATCGTAGGTACGAGAGACGCCTAGGTGACCGGCTGTAGGTACGTCATGTAGTTGTTCGAGAACGCTGGTACGCAGGTGATGGGGAAGCACGAGTAGTAATTCCGGGCCATCAGCGTTGAAGCTGCGACGGTACAGAATGTTGTCGTGCAGTTCGAACAGGCGAACGGAAGGGTCTGTTGGAGCAGAGGTCAGACGCTCGATAATGGAGAGTAACGACGGGTCACGTCGTTGTTCGGTGGAGATATCACCCAAAGCGTGGATGGAGAGAACGCAGGGGTCTGAATCAAGGTCTGTCAAGTCGGGCGTTTCAACCGGATAACGTGACAAACAGTCTGCGTCTGTGTGGAGGCGTCCCGACTTGTAGTGGACCACGAATGAGTATTCTTGTAGACGGAGAGCCCAGCGACCAAGACGTCCAGATGGGTCCTTTAGCGATGACAGCCAGCAAAGAGCGTGATGGTCCGTAACAACGGAAAAAGTTCGGCCATACAGGTAAGGCCTGAATTTCGCCACGGCCCACACTAAAGCTAGGCATTCACGCTCAGTGATGGAGAACTTCCGTTCGGCAGGTGAAAGAAGACGACTGGCGTAAGCAATCACGCGGTCCTTCCCGTGCTGTCGTTGGCCAAGGACCGCTCCTATTCCATGGCCACTGGCATCGGTCCGAAGCTCTGTAGGTGATGCTGGGTCGAAATGGGCCAGTATTGGTGGCGTAGTCAGCAGATGGATAAGAGCCGAAAAGGCGTCCGCTTGCTCTATACCCCATGCGAAGGGAACGTCCTTTTTTAAGAGATCAGTAAGCGGTCGAGCGATGTCGGCGAAGTTGCGGACAAATCGACGAAAATAGGAACATAGCCCTACAAAACTTCGGACGTCCTTGGTTGAGCGTGGTTCAGTAAATTGTTGTACTGCTCGCACCTTTTCGGGATCTGGTTGAACACCATCGGCACTGACAAGGTGGCCGAGTATGGTGATTTGGCGACGTCCGAAATGGCATTTTGCAGAATTGAGCTGGAGAGCAGCTCTTCGAAAAACATCCAGAACTGCTGACAGGCGTGTTATATGGCTGTCAAAGGTGGGTGAAAAGACGATGACATCGTCTAAATAACATAAGCAGATGGACCACTTATATCCTCGGAGAAGGGAGTCCATCATGCGCTCGAAAGTTGCCGGCGCATTACACAGTCCAAACGGCATGACTTTGAACTGGTAGAGGCCGTCGGGCGTAACGAAAGCGGTTTTTTTCACGATCCATGGGGTCGACGAAAATTTGCCAATAGCCGGATCGAAGGTCGATAGACGAAAAGTATTGGGCACCATGGAGGCAATCGAGGGCGTCATCAATCCGAGGCAAAGGGTAGACATCTTTGTGGGTCACTTTGTTTAAATGGCGATAGTCCACGCAAAAGCGCCAGCTGCCATCTTTCTTCTCAACGAGCACGACTGGGGAGGCCCAGGGGCTGGATGAGGGTTCTATTACGTCTTTAGTAATCATTTTATCCACTTCATTTTGAATTACTTGGCGTTCCTTGTGAGATACGCGATATGGACGCCGCCGTATAGGACTGGCATTACCAGTGTTGATCCGGTGAGTCACTGCAGTTTGGCTGAGAGGGCGGTGGTCAAAGTCGAAAACGTCTCTATATGATGTTAGCAGACTACGGAGGCTGGCAGCTTGCACTGCAGTGAGGTCGGGAGCAATCATCTTGTTAATGTCATCTGCAGGCAGAGTGTAATTGCGGCCAAGACAGGGGGATGTAGTATCGGTGTCCAAACAAGTAACGTTGCAGCTGTCAAGTGGAGATAGGGTGGCCAAAGACATGTCTTGCGGAATAACTTGAGTCAAGAGACTCACGTTGAGTAGTGGTGTAACCACTGTATTATTAGCGACGGCGACAACAGTGTGAGCAAGGGCGACGTCTCGGGCCATCAGTACGTCGACTATAGGAGTGACGAGGTAGTCACGGTCGGGCACATGACGTGAGCACGACAAAGTGACATATGTAGCAGCTTGCGGAGGCAAGCGAACGTGGTTACGAGAGCGTAAACGGGGAGAATAGTCTGCTGGAAAATCGGCAAACTGCGGCAGTTCAAGCTGAAGAGCACCAGTGGCACAATCAATGAGCGCAGAATGGCGTGACAGGAAGTCCAAACCAAGTATTAGGTCATGAGGACACATTTCAATGACGGCAAAACTGAACTAATGTAGGATGACCGGCAATGGACACACGGGCCGTGCACATCCCTTGAACATCAGGGGTCCTCCCATCAGCGACACGAAGTTTGTGGGAAGCGGCAGGCGTGAGCACTTTATGTAGGCGTCGGCGAAGGTTCGCGCTCATTACAGAAATGTGCGCTCCAGTATCTATAAGGGCAGAAATAGGCACACCGTCAACGGCAACGTCTAACAAATTTTGTCTCGTCGGAAGCGTCAAGAGAGGATTTGTGGAGGGAGTCGAAGATGCAGCGTCACCTCCGGGCGCTGCACCGTTTAGTTTTCCGGGTAGGCAGGAGCGGGGTTGAATGGAGATGACGGCCTGCGAGTCTGCGGTGAGCGAGACGACTGGCGACGTCCTGGAGGCGAACGCGACTGATGACCATGCGGTGACGGAGATCGGCTGTTGAACCTTCTGTAGTTGTTTTGCGGAGAAGGCTGCACGGCAGACGCGAAGCGGGTGCTGTCCTGTCGGTAGTGAGGTTGAGATGAAGTCTGAGGTGGCGAGGACCAGCGGTAATTGCAGTAACGGACGACATGACCGATACGGTGGCAATGAAAACAAATTGGTCGATTGTCGACGGTTCTCCACGCCGCAGGGTCGCGAGATCGGGCCGTGAACTGCTGCTCGCGATAGGACGAGGGTGGACGCCATGAAGCTCGCTGCGGGCTGGGCAAAGCGCACACCGAGGGAATACCTATGCTGGCGAGTTCTTGGCGGACGATAGCTTGAACCATGTTAGCAGTGAGTGGGGTGGTGTCACTTGCAGCGGTGTGAGCCGGAGCAGAGGCAATGGCTTCAAGTTCACGCCGTACAATTCGGGTCACCTGATCCGATGAATCTAGAGGTGGTGGCTGTGTTCTTGCACGGTCTTCGCAAGAGGATGTTGCAGCCGTATTCGGAAGGCGGGTGAACACGCTGTTAATTCGCCGGCTCTTCGCTTGCTCAAAGCGCCGACATTCTTTTATAATGGCGTCCACTGTAGAAAAATTTTTGCAGATGAGGAGGTTGAATGCGTCATCCGCAATCCCCTTAAGAATATGCCCGACCTTGTCAGCCTCCGGCATGTCGGCATTGGCTTTGCGACACAACGACAACACATCTTCTATATAAGAGACGTAAGACTCGGTCGAGGTCTGCGCCCGAGACGCGAGCATTTTGTTCGCGGCCATTTTTCTTCCAATCGGCTTTCCGAACAGGTCTAGCATTTTCTCCCTGCACACTGCCCAACTCACAAGTTCTGTTTCATGGTTCTCATACCACGATTTGGCGGTTCCCCTAAGATAGAATAACAGGTTTGCCAGCATAAGAGTCGGGCCCCATCGGTATCGAGTACTCACACGTTCGTACTCTGCCAGCCAATCTTCCACGTCAACTTCATCTGGATCGCCGCAACCGCTGAACGTGCCAGGATCCCGCGGGGGTTCGAGCACAAAGGTTGTGGTCGCAGAAGGAGATGTAGTTACCGCATCATCTCCGGCCGCAGGAACACCAGGAGCAGATGCAGACGCCGTACTCTCCGTCATCGTTGTGGAATGACGCTTAAAACGTCGGCCGCTGCGAAGTTCCGTTGCGAGGCGGTTGCCCAGCACTTCCACCAAATGTGACGGGGCAAGGTCTTGGCTTACAGGACAGCGTCCACCGAGAATCGGCAGCCGAACAAGATGGCTGAGTTGCCTCTCGTGCAAGCGCCTAACGCACAGGCGTCTTCTTCATCTTCGCTAAGTGTCACGCTTGCTCCTGTCGATGATGCACCGTAACAATATTGGAGACGTATGCGAGAATAAGTCTTCAGGAAACCTGCGTGGCGACATTGGGGGTCGTCATGAAACGTGGAACAAATTTCGGATCGCAGATGACGTGGAATCACGAGTAGCCACTGACGTCCACCGGGTGCGTAGTTGCGTCGGTACAGCACGTCGTCTCGAGTGGTGAAGTGCTCCACTTGCCGACGCAACGTGCGAGAAGGGGGGGAAGCCGTCTGCCCAGCCAGGATGTCTAGAATGGAAGCAACCCAAGGGTCCTTGCGTTGCTCAGATGGCATGTCGGCGATGGTGACGGCAGTGGCATCACAGGTTAGACTTTCGCTGCAGTCCGGGTCAGGGGGTAGGGGTGAACGGGATAGGGCGTCCGCGTCCGAATGTTTCCGGCCGGACCGATAGACCACGCGAATATTATATTCTTGGAGGCCTAATGACCATCGGGCCAGGCGACCGCTTGGATCCTTCAGTGACGACAACCAGCAGAGGGCGTGGTGGTCAGTGACGACGTCAAAAGGGCGCCCGTACAAGTAAGGTCGAAATTTCTCTATCGCCCAAATAATGGCTAGGCATTCCTTTTAGGTGACGGAATAGTTGATTTCAGCTTTGCTAAGAGTTCGGCTTGCGTAGGCAACCACGTATTCTTGGAAGCCGTCTTTCTTCTGTGCAAGAATAGCGCCTAGCCCGACACCACTAGCGTCGGTGTGGATCTCTGTGGGTGCCGATGGGTCGTAGTGTCGCAGAATAGGCGGCGACGTGAGGAGGCGGCGCAGTTCATTGAAAGAATTGTCACAGGTGGCAGACCAGACTAAAAGGTCTCTAGAGCCGGCAAGGAGCTTGGTCAAAGGAGCGATGATCGTCGCGAAATTGCGGACGAAGCGCCGGAAGTAAGAGCACAGGCCTATGAAGCTTCGGAGCTCTTTCATGGTGGTCGGTTTGGGAAACGCTGAAACGGCTGTAAGTTTGGCAGGGTCAGGAAGAATGCCGTCTTTTGAAACCACGTGGCCAAGGATCGTAAGCTTTCGAGCGGCGAAATGGCACTTCTTCAGATTCAGTTGCAGCCCCGCGGCAGAAATACATGCGAGGACTTTCTCGAGGCGGGTTAAATGGGTTGCGAAATCAGTTGAAAAGACGACAATGTCATCTAAATAACAAAGGCAAACGTTCCATTTGAGGCCTCGAAGGATAGAGTCCATCATTCGCTCGAAAGTAGCTGGCGCATTGCAGAGACCGAAGGGCATCACTGCGAATTCGTAAAGCCCGTCGGGCGTGATGAAAGCTGTTTTCTCGCGATCGGCCTCTGCCATGGGTACCTGCCAGTATCCAGAGCGCAGATCTAAAGAAGAGAAAAATTCGGCTCCCTGTAGGCAGTCCAAGGCATCATCAATGCGTGGCAGCGGATAGACATCCTTGCGCGTGATTCGGTTGAGACGTCGGTAGTCCACGCAAAACCTGATGGATTCGTCCTTCTTCTTTACCAACACAACTGGAGAGGCCCAGGGACTGCTTGACGGTTCGATTATGCCACGTGTCAGCATGTCGTCAACCTGTTCATTGATGGCACGGCGTTCGGTAGTTGACACACGATATGGACGCTGCCGTAATGGCGTCTCTTAACCGGTATCTATACGGTAAACAACAGGTGACGCTCGACCTAAGGAAGGCTGATTGTGGTCAAATGAGGCTCGAAAACGCTGTAGCAGCTTGATCAGCTGTTCCTGCTGCCCAGGCGTGAGGTTGCAATCAATGGACTTGCGGAATACATCCATAGGTTCATTAGCGTCAGTTGCGGGTGTAATAGCACAAGTCGGTAAAAATGGCTTGTCTGGATAGATCGGGTCTTCGAAAATACAATTTAAGGTCTCGAGGCTTCCCAGACACTCGCCGCGTAGCAGGATGTACGGGCAAGCAGAAACGTTGCACGCATAAAGTACCGCCGAACCATTGGAAAAGTTGATGACGGCAAACGGGAGGACGATGGTTCGGTGTTGCACACTAGCTATAGTTGGTTGGAACAGGAGTGTCGAGTTAGTGGCAGCAGGGGAAAACATAGGCACTAGGACGGCAGACAACGGCGCGATGCGGACGTCAGCTGCGGCAAACACTTTCGAGGGACTGTGGTGGTCGATATCAAGGTACGGATTCGTCAACGTGAGTTCAGCACGAGCGCAGTCGACGAGGGCCTGATGGGTAGAAAGAAAATCCCATCCTAGTATGACGTCGTAAGATGAACGTCGGAGAACAACAAAGTTGACGGCGTAACAAACATCTTGAATAAGAACGCGTGCTGTGCACTGAGCTGTCGGCGCGATGAAATGGTAAGTGGCTGTACGCAGAGCAAGATTCGTAAGCGGCGTTGTAACTTTTCTCAAATCGCGACATAGTTTTTCACTAATTACAGAAACGATGGCGCCTGTGTCAACAAGTGCACGTACAGCAACACCTTCGACTAGCACATCAATTTCGTTGGTCGGACAAAGAGGAGGTCTTAGAAATTTCGACGACGACGCAGTTCTTGCCTCCGGAACTGTGGCTGTCAGTTTTCCTCTCGAGCGGGGCTCGTGCGCCGAAGCATCGGGGAGACAGATCGGCGACGGGGTGGTAACGACCGGCGAGAATCGACAGGGCGTCGTGGGGACAATGAGTCGGTGATAGGAGAAGATGGTCGCTGGAGATTCTGGGCAGCCTGGTAATTTGCAGAATTCCCATGGTTTGGAGGCTGGAAGTTGCGACGGCGACAGTAGCGTGCTATATGTCCCACGAAACCGCATGCGAAACAGATGGGTCGATTATTCAAGGTGTGCCATGGGTTAACGACAGAAGGTGCTGGGGGCGAAACGGTATGGGGTGCCGTGTATGTAGGCAGCGTGGTAGGGTAGGAGGACCCGGTGCCCCGGTATGCGCCAGAGACAGGTGGGGCTGGGGGTCTAGCAACGACGGCAGCGTAGGTCAGCGGCGTAGGGACAGATGGCGATGGAGGCAGTGCCTCCGTGACCTGTGTCTCAATGACCTGGCATAGACGTGGGTCTAACGAGGTCACTGGCGCGGATGCTTCGGCCACAAGAGAAAGCTGACGCGCAACTTCTTCACGAATGAATTGCTTGATGTGGGGCAGCAGGACGGTGTGATCAGCAGCGACGTCGTGTACGAGGGCGGAAACTTCAGCCGTATCTTCAGCGGCCCTGCGTGTCAAGACGCGCTGCTTACGCAACTCGTCGTACTCCTGACAGAGGTGGACAACATCGGTGACGGTCTGTGGATTTCTAGCGACGAGCATCTGGAAGGTATCGTCGTCAACTCCTTTGATGATGTGCTTGATTTTGTCGCGTTCCGTTAGAGATTCATCGACGCGCTTGCAAAGAGACAAGACATCTTCAATGTAACTTGTAAAGGTCTCGTCCCTGCGCCGGACTCGACTACAAAGACGCTGTTCCGCGCGAAGCCGGCGCAAGGCGGGACGACCGAAGACCGCGGCGATGGTGGTCTTGAAGGTGGACCAGTTGGTGATTTCGCCTTCGTGGTTCTTGAACCAGAGGCTGGCCACATCAGCGAGGTAAAAGCGCACGTTTGTGAGCTTATCGCAGGCGTTCCACTTGTTGGAAGCGCTTACGATTTCGTACTCGACGAGCCAGTCCTCGACGTCTTGTTCGTCGTTGCCGCGAAAAATTGGTGGGTCGCGTTGCCGAGGCACGCTAGTACAGTAGACGGTCGTTGGTAAGGCAGCTTGAGAAGGGCCAGGAGCAGTCATGGTGAACGGTGATGGTAGCGTCCGATTGAGAAGTTCCAGGTTGATGAGAACCCCGGCACCTCCACCACTCAAAATAGAGGTGTTGTACGTCGAAAAAGGGTCAGACGCAGCTTGGAAAAATGTGCTTTATCAGGCAGGTCTGGCTAATGGTGAGCGGCGTGCGCGAGCTACTACAACAGCCACCCATCATCATCGTCTTCTTCATTGCCAGCAGAGCGTCCGTTATTAAGATTCATTTATTCATTACAATATATATATATATATATATATATATATATATATATATATAATGAAAAGCGGCAACGGGGTTCTGCTCTCGCGATCAGCCAGTGCGAGGGGCAGATGACGACGATGTTAAAATAAGAACAACTGGCCTACCGAGGAGTATTTCGTCAGAACTACCAGGGTTCTTGGCCAATCACCCAGCGTGCATGTGTGCCACAGATTCTAGGCACTTCATCTTCATACCATAGAGGTGTTGTGTCTTATTTCTCCCTGAGAATGACGCAGTCATCGAAAGGCTTTGGCGAATTTCAGCTGCCAGCTTGAGGTCCCCCGTATTCCCGGGGAACATCGTCACGCTTCCTTGCTGGTGAAACCTCAAGGCGATTAGTATCAATTTCACTACGAACGGATGGCGGCAAACTTGTCGAACGACGTGATACTTCGCGCCCATCTTGCGCACGGGCTCCTCATCTATAGGAACAGCGCACACGCCTCCTCCATACCTGGTAACCTGCAGGGGCTTCAAGCACCGTCCGCGGATGGCGTCCAAGCCTCCTCGGTGGCTCAACATCACTTTATTAATGCCACAGTACAAGGTCACGACATTACATCACGCGGGAACCACTTGCCTGGAAACGCAGTTGTCGCTTCCGATGGTATGGATCCCAATGTCACGATTTTGGCTAGTACTGGATTTCCGAAGGATGTAGTTCACGCTTCCTTGGTCCGGCATCCTACTTCCATGAGGACTGGGGTCGCTGTATCTTCATAGGATGGCGGCCTTGTGTTTCTAATTGAATCATGCGACAGCGTCGTGGAGCTGCAGCACACCATCGCCCAACTCCGCATTATGACTGTCGCCTTCTTAGCGTCCAGTTCCAAGCTGTGATCGGGCACATCGCAAACTATGTGTGCACTGAAGGTTATGTTGGCTGCGGCCGCGTCAGAAATCCTTGAGGCCAGCCCATTGCAGGCTCCTGTGTTCTCTCACGGTGCCCTCGGAACAACTGTCCTGCTTGGCGCCGACATGTCTCCGACTTTCAGCGGCTATATCACCACATCATCGCTCGCTGACTGTGAACCACTGCCATTCCGCGGCTTCCAGGACGACACCAACAATTGGGTGGCTTTCGTCAACGCTATCAGAGCTCGAACGTTGAGGACAGAACAGCAACAGTGGTGCATAGCCATATACAACCTTCAGAATTCGGCCGCGGTATCAGAGCTCGCAAGTTAAGGACAGTACAACAGCAGTGGTGCATGGCCATCGACAACCTTCGAAATTCGGCCACGGCACAGCATAGGTACGAGTGTGTTCGGCAGCAATTATGGACGGATTGGAAGTGCAAGCTGATTTCTGCTTTTGGCCGGACTCCCTCCCATCTCTCCGCCACCAGGCAGTCTAACCTGGCCGCTACCGAGGATAGCGATCAAGTAGCAGTCCACTGCGAAGCTGCAGCTTTTAGCTGAAGTTTACCACTTGAGCTTGTGGACTCTTCATTGGTGTCCGACGCAAGTACATCGAGGCAGCAACCCAAAACCGACGATGACGCTCGTGAAGGGCGCCACTTTAAGTACGCATCTGTAGAAAACCATCCTGACTTCTCGCATGTGCCTGGTAACGCTCCTAAAGACATAATGGTGGAATTCACTGCGGGAGACACTGAAGCAGGCCGGAAGGTGGGCTTCGTAGCTGAGATTTCGGATTGCGTGTCGGAACCCACTTCCCGGATTCCCTTGTCAAAGACCTCAAAGTAGTCATTGACTGAGACATTCCCCGATGTTTCCCAGTGACGAATCTCATCGCGCGTGGATGACAGTGAGAAAAAGCCCCGAAGAATCAGGACACCCATAGAGCCCTCTCGTATTAACGTGGAAGTAGTATCTGGTCTCCCTGGTTTCCAAAAGCTACAGAAAGACCGTTGGGCTGATGAAGGTCTTGGCCGTTCACCTGGAGTTGACCAGAATGCTGATGTGGCCGACTACTTAAAAGACGCCGAAGAGAAAAGTCGATAAGCTACGCCGCTCCTTGTGTATCTTCGTAAGCTATTCCAGTGACCTTCTTCGAACGTGACGTGTCTACCACTTACTTCACGAGACAGTAGAAGGCGAGGGCCGGATGGATTTTTGGTAGCTATTCATCAGAAGTCGCTTCATGGATGAAGCTGACCTCCGCGATGGAGCCAGTCTCGCCCTCCGGATATACTGAGGGCAGATGAGGCAGATGACCGGACCAAGGACTGCGGCTAGAACGATTCAAGCAATGTCGACCACCTGAGTATATTGCATTGCAACAGGACAGCTCGCGACATACAAGTGATCGACGACCACGAGTTTCCCAGCACCACCCTCTAGAGACAATTTTGGCAGCTGCGCACACTCACAGTCATGGCCGAGTGTAATGATGAAAAGCGGCAACGGGGCTTTCGCTCTCCGTCCGCTCGGCCAGGGCGAATTTGTCCTAATTCTCCCTACCATATATATATATATATATATATATATATATATATATATTGTGATGATGATAAAAGCGCTACTTGCTAGGATGTGAAAACATGCTAGGATAGTGAAAACAGGTCAGGTCAGATAAAGAACAGCTGGCCTGCAGCAAGGGCGTTGTCTCTTTGTCTTTGTCTCATTACTTTACAATGGCGTAGTTATCGAAAAGCTTGGCGATCCACAGCAACTAGTTTGAAGTAACGTGCTTTCCTGAGGAAGGCTGCCAGGCTTCCTTGCTCATGAAAACCGAAAGTTGACTAGCGCCGCCAGTATTGATACCACCACCACCATCGGACGACACAGAGGCGTCCATGATGGTTTCAGCGAAATACTTGACTGGTGGTATGCTACTTCACGCCATTGCCACGGGCTGCGTCCTGGGGGTGCGGTCCACGCTACCCAAGGCTTTGCTCGTGCAACAAGATTTTATCTTCTGAGCCACCAAGGAACGCTGTCCATGCTTCCCCCAGTGAGTGCTACGACTACCGCATACTTTACGGACGTAATTTCTTGTCCATCTGGTACCTCTGACGACAGCTGCGCAGAACTCTTGTGCACTCTCTCGCTACTGTCATGTCAGCTTGACCCTTTCGTGCCATTGTGCTTCATGGTCTGACCGGCCGCCTCACCATATAACGCTCTTTCAATAGTATCGGAGATCAGAGTCTTCCAAGATGACGCTGATATGTGGGTGGTGCCTGCCGATGCCATCGGTTCTCGGCCTGCCTGGACCCAAAATTATAAATGGCATGTCACCATCAAATGCCTTCGTGGTGGTACAGAGGTGAGGCACAAATACAAGTTATACATTAAAGCAGCTGACCTGTCTGGTATGGTGTGCAAGGTTCATCTCCGTTTTCAGCCGTATCTACCATGGCCCACGTGCACCCATTCAGACGACTAGCGAGGACGAAGCTAAGCATTGTTTCATCTTAAAGGCTGCAGCAGAACAGCACAGCTCACCGACGGAACACTCGGAATCTATCCCACACACGAACACTGGACTCGGCTTGTTCTGACACCCAGTGCAGAAAAACAATCTCTTGCTGATGTTCGGTAACTGAGTCAACAAAGTCGCATCATCACATGCACAACATCTAGCTGCCCATGCGTGCGGTGACATGCGGTGACGCTGAGCTATCCATGCATGCGGTAGGCGTGCAGTGACCGGCACCACATAGTCAATTGCGTCCACCAGAGCTATCACCTCAAGTCTATCAAAGCAGGAGGCACTGTGGACGTGACCGCCCTCGGCAACGCAGCCAATGCCATGGTTCTACCTATCATTTTTCATGGTAAGATCCTCTGAATGATTCAACCTTTGAACAGATGACTACAAAGAGAGAAAGGCCAAGTTTAACAGGACTGCAAGCGGGCAGCGTGACCTAGTGTACCGATAAAAAAAAGCTGTGCTCGGACACGGCCGCATGCTAGGATACCTCAGTGAAGAGGAGGTCAAATAAAGACAGCCGGCCTGCAGCAAGGGCGTTGTCTCTTTGCATATATATATATATATATATATATATATATATATATATATATATATATTGTCCACACACGGTGGCCTGTAGTGTGGCTATGATGCTCGACTGCAAGACGGAAAGTTGCGGTATCAATTCCCGACTGCAGCCGACGCATTTTCTATGGAGGTGAAAATGTTCGAGCCTGTGTGCTTAGGCGCACATGAAAGAACTTTGGCTGGTCGAGATTTCTGGAGCTTTACAATACGGATTCTACCATAATAAAATCGTGGTTTTGGGATGCCCAACCAGATATATACAGAGAGAGAGAGAGAGAAAGAGAAAAAGGAAGAAAGAGAGGGAGAGATTTATATGACACAAATATGAACATTGCTTTGCCATACAGATTGGCTGCGGCTTCCATGGCGGAGAACTACAACTACCCCCCGACCAGGTATGTGCCATTAAAATATACCTTTTGTTCAGTTCAATGAATTTGTCGGATTTATTAATAAAGTTGTTACCACCATCAGTTGTTTCGTTAAAAAGTAATGGCTACTGTTGTTTGAAAAGTGCAGTTTGGCAGTACTAATAGATGTATTTATTGAAATAATGCAAAACAAAACGAGTTGTCCTGAGAAGTGTTGAAGTTAGGTGTGCTCACTCGAGTTTCAGGCTGTGATTTATGAAAGACGTAACAACATCTTTAAAATAGTCTACGCGTTTTCTTCTTCTTTATGACAAGAAAGTGAAAACGCTCGTGCATTCATAAAAAAAGGAAGACTAGCGGCAATGAGCTGCACATATATTTGGCACTGGAATTGAAATTCTGAACAAAAACAGCGTATTCGAAAGAAGTTAGTTTTACAAAAGCCCAGGGTTCATTTTTCTGCCATTGGAGTCAGTCATAACATGAGACATAAACGCGTCATTTTAGAGGCTGTTGTAGGTGTGTTCAGTAGGAAAATAATTTCTACAGTGTGTATAGTTATTAAAGGGAACCTTCGACGGTGATGCATCCATGGATGTTGATACCTGATACCGAAAGAAATATTTTATGATAGGTCTAAGTCCGTGGTTCTATTTGCACTTTTGCCGTTCTTTTCACGCACAGCTGATATTGAACAGGAAGAAGTTTTCTTTTTTTGTAGCTTAAGTGCGTCTTTCAAAGAGGCCTTGAAATGACGAACCCAATTTTTTTAGGTGACAAATTCAAACAGCTCGTTTGCTGAATTTACAGTGTCGGCATCGAAAGGTTTCAAGCAACATCCATTGCAAAGCAATAACTTTTATTATCATCATTGTCATCATTCACCACAACAACCAAGTGGGTGGCTGAGCAGGTTGCCATACGGACGCATGGCGGGTACTTCACCCATTTGCGTTAGCACGTGGTGCAATATAGTGGACATTTTGCAACAGTATTTGTAGAAAGAATTATAGGATAGATTTTAAACTGCCAATGTTACGCACACAGGTGTTCTTTGCTTGCGGCATGGTTGACGTGTCTACCGAGAGCTGAAGCCAGGTTTCTAATTAGAGAAATGATGTAACAGGGTGCAATTACGCTATCGCATTCTGCTCTTGAACGCGAAGCACAAGCGTCTTCCAGGTTCTTACATTAGCTAAGGAAACTCCGCGCACTACATTGCACTGTTAAGGTTTCTGAATGCGAAGCATTTTTTGTGCGCTGCAATCTATCTATCTATCTATCTATCTATCTATCTATCTATCTATCTATCTATCTATCTATCTATCTATCTATCTATCTATCTATCTATCTATCTATCTATCTATCTATCTATCTATCTATCTATCTATCTATCTATCTATCTATCTATCTATCTATCTATCTATCTATCTATCTATCTATCTATCTATCCGCCTAGGTCTGGTTGTGCTGATATAGCTACCTGAATTAAAAATATGGCGCGCTGGTAAAGACAATAGTGTCACAATCCCGTTGCTTACGCCGTCAAACACTTACCACTGGAGATGCGGATACCCGAGGGCGCGTTTGTGTCACTAGTATGTTGTATTTGCCACAGGTGATCGACACTTAGTATCTACCCAGAAATGACGGAAACACACATGGTCAATTTTAATACGTGATAAAATCCTGACATCGGCAGCGTTAACCCGCCAGGAGGCCTATATCCATGCCTGGTCCAACTATTTTTCAAACATACCCTAAAGCACGTGAAACGCCGATTGGGGTTGCAAGCTGGCTATCCAAATTTATAAACATTACATTTGCACTCCTACCATTCAGCCGTCATCTTGGCTTAACGTCAATGGAAGTTAGGTGTCATGCGCCGAAGTTAATTCATGTATCAGTGTCCAGGGCTACCATATTCCAGAATACCAGCGCTTCGTATCAATTTATCACTTCTGGCGTTGCTAATGACCGTGTTACCGTAGGCATCGTTGTGCAAGTGCAAACAACTCTATATAAAGGGGAACAAATCAGACAGAGATCTATCTGGCTGGTTGAAAATTTATGTAAATAAATTAAACTCTCTACCCAAATATAGTTCAAAGTTTTTAAAGTTAAACGTTAAAAATGAAAAAAAAAAACCGACGCGACATTATGGGACTGATTCTATTCCTTCTTCAGGGGTGACTGTTTGGTAGACTCAGTCCCACGTTTTATGTACGACACAAGTTTTGTGTCTAAAAGACTGCTGACATTCATAGTGAAGCTTCTAAAATTTCTGGATAGAATGCCGCTCTAGAATGACTCCGTTCTTTATTTTGGTAGCTACAGTGTACTTGTGATGGGAAACACCCGGAAAATATGCGGAATTTCTATGGTGGAGTCAGGGCAAAGTTTTTGCTTCTTTTGGCACAAGTGTGTTCTAATGGCAGAGTGTGTCGGAGTGAATTCAGAGCATGAGTGACTCCGTGGAGCAGGAAAAGTTGCTGCACCGAAATCGGCAAAGTGGACCGGAACTTGGCATGCCATACTCCGGTGACGGGACGGGGTGTTTCACCTCGGTGTAAATGACCCCTAATACGTTCGCCCACTTTGGGGTGCCGCCGCTGTCGCCTGTTTGGGCATTAATGATAGAATACATGGCCAACAGAGGCAATCTTTCGTAGAGTTACAGCCAACAATCACGTAGGAAAAATTTGAAAGTGGAATTAGCTGAACAGAAGGTAAAGTATTTTGGGGCAAAGTATGCTGCAAGTAACGTATTTTCGGCAACTCAAGAACTTCCGCTTCTACCTGTTTCCCCATACTTGCTCCGGCAGCACGGATTGTGTTCCAATCACGGATTTGGAGACACTGCTCTACGCCAGATTCGAGGGCTCACTCGGAAAGCCCATGGACTGCTCTAACTTTACCATTGAAATTCAACATAAAATAGCTTCCATGCACTCCGGGGGTTGCTAGGTTAAGCCATAAGGATGCGCCTCAGTCTTCCGAATTGTGCTTCACAGCGTCAGCAATTGTCATTGCTGGATATCATTCGATGTCAACTTACAGAACGATTGTTACCGCCAAGGCGCATATTCTACAGTGGGTCCGGGCACCTTTGCATCAATTTGCATTTTTACAGGAAGAAAAGACCGCATACAATGTTCAGCCACAATATACCATTAATAGCACTCCTCTGGCCTTCAACTATATGCCTGAAGCAAGACAATCTAAGTCTTTAATGTTCCACTTCGATCTGAAAGGCCCATTAGGATACGTAGAGAGAAGAAGGCAAAAATGTCATCAGTTGTACCTAAAGAAGCTGCACTACTGTACTTACATGAGGTGTTCAGTGATGGTATATGACCACAAGCCCCACCACCCATCGCATATTTCCAGAAGTATGTATGACAACAAATCTTTTATGCAACTTCAACTACAGCTGCTGTACTAGCAGTTCTTTTTGCTACCATTAGGTTCTCATAGAACAGGTGTTTATTTCATGATTCATTTTCTGTGACAAGAAAGCAGCCTTCTAATGTCTATTCCCCGTTGAGAGTTATGACTCACGTGTGCATTTTGTAGCATCGCTCCGGCGAACTCGTCAGTAAGCAATAGAAAATAAGCCCAGAGTAATATTCCTGTGACTGCCTAGTCTCGGAGGCATTCAGGAAACAGACCGAGGAGAGGCAGCTTTCCGATAGGCTCACAAAGGTGTCCGCAGTGTCACGTTTCCTCTTTGAAAATCAGACACCACAAAAGAGTTTTGTGTGCAAAGCCGTCATCTAAAGTTACACTTATTAAATTCAATGACGTTTCAACTGCGACACATACCTTGCAGCCCGATCAACAGTTGTGTATCCCTTCCAGCCTATCGCCATGTGACTGTACCATGCTGCTCTTTCTGTGGCTTCAAGTCGCCCTCTCAAGTGCCTTTTCATTTAATATTGAATGACTGATAACTCATTTTGTGAAGTATGCGGGTGCAGCGAAACAGTCGCGCACCTTATATGTGGGTGCACCCGCTTCAGCTCAGAAAAAGCGTTCACATCTGCCGCACTAGGCCAGCTAGATAACCACCCTCTCATAAAAAAACAAAACTGTAGAGCTTAGACCGGCCAGGTCTTCAACACAGCTAGTTTGAGGGCATTGTGGCATTTTTTTTCAGCAACGGGACAGAATGACAAAAAGTGACTCTTGGCAGACAATGCAGCTGTGTAATCCTTGCCTGGTGCTCTACGCATGACTTAGTTTTCGTTTATTTTGTCATTTGCTATCATCCTGAGCGTTCCTTGTGTTTCATTATTTTACAACGCTTTTTTTTTTCTTCAAAGGTGCAGAATAGCAATCAAAAGGCTACTTTTGGTTACCCTTGGTACCTTTGCATTATCTCTCTTTTTCCTGTGTACCCGACGTACCTGGTGGGCCTACGATAGGCACAAAATTATTCTATTTGCACAAGCACGACACAGCTATCCATCCTTCCATGCCTTGAGTCAAGGCCAAGAAATGCAACGTAGGCAACTACTCGCTGCATGACTCATTCGCAGGAAACCAATGCGCACAGTGCATGGTATATATTGGAACGTTTTTAAGCATTGTATGAGCTTTGTGTTTCCACAATTTTTCCGCAAGTCAAAATAGCAGTTGCAAACTCAACAGGCGTTGTGATAAATTATGTGTATGCGTCAGTGAAATAGTGAATGATCTGCAATCGCTTGTAATAAAGCGCTAACATTATTTTTCCTTAAAATATATAACCTAAGTAAAGCGTAATTTTACGTTGTAGGATGCTTTGCATTTTGTACGTTATTACCACCCATCTTTTATTCAGAATGTTCCCGATGCTTCTTTCAGTGATAGTAAATGCAAGAACGTAGAGTATTACTTTTTGAATATTATTTAATTTTTAGAACATGCACAATAATTGTTAACCTAATTATTCATTTATAATTTTTTCAGTTACAGTTACTCCTACTACAAGAAACCACACGTACTGGTCACTAGGTGAGTGAATGGCATCGCAGTTTTGCATCGTAGGGTAAATAGCATCTAATAGAACTGACACCAAACCCCATTTCTAAAAACGTACAACGGTGATTTACAGCAAGTCAATCGAACAAACAGGAATTCTTACCATTCGTACACGTTCTTGGGTTTCAGCGGCGTAACATGAAAAAAAAAAGTTAAGCAAAAAAAGAAGAGCAAGCTTCTAATATGGCGCGCAATGAATTATTGTAAACAGGGACTACAGAGACTCATTTACAAGAACAGCCTCCGAAGAGGTTGTTTTGCGTGAGCAAAAAAATAATAAAAGATGGATGCAGTCTCAGACCATTTTCAGCTAAGATAACAACGTGTACAGTTTGAAAAGAAAATATCATGATTCCCCAAAGCTAGGCCGTTATTTGGCCACATACATCCACAGCCATAGACGATGATATCGAACAGCTAGGAAGGGAAGTGTTTAAAAGCAAGCCAGTTTATCGCTTAACATCGAGAAACAATTAAAAATAAAGACAACTTCGCACTAGTGATGTCCTACTTGAAGGAAGTGTGGAGCTGTGTCACCTCCTCTGTTTCTGTTCAGCTTTTTTATTGGTGGGAGCGCGCACTCAATATACTACAGCTGGCTATGTTATATGTCATTTCGCCTTCGTTACGCCAAGCGACAACGACAGCATATAATAGCCGGCCCCTAAATTGCATTACCATTTAAACAGTTGAAACCGCAATATTATCGCGAAAAATAAGATGGACAGATGTCTATCAAGATCTAATATATAATGGCTAAATTAGAAGAGGGTATCCTTTAAAAAGATTCACCATTAATTTCATCGATTGCAGTGGCAGTTGTGAACGTTTTTGTGTAGGCGAGGTCCACAGAAAGCTACACTGCAGGTTGTTTTAGAGAGTACAAATTTTTAATAAAACGCTATAACACTCATAATCCTGCAGCAGTATTTTGTGCACGCACTGTGTGTCAATGTGTAAATATTTTGCAACTTCTGAAATGCCATTGGCTATACTAATATCAAAACGCGTCACTTAGCGTCCTAATTATTACATTGAGAGCTATTGCTTATAGCGAAAAGTTGTTGTGTGTGACAGTTAAAGCAGGTCCTATATTTTTAAAGACGATAGTCTTTCTTGGGGACCTTCGACGCAAAAACTTTGGTCTGGGTGTCTGTCTGTACATTTGTCTGTTTGTCCACTGTTACCGTGAACCGGATACTCTAAACAGCACCAGCCGACACCCTGAACGGCCGACCCCATCCGCAGCGCCCACCATTGTTGCTCAAGTATCACCGTTCATACGTGTGTGATTGTCAATTAAAAAAAAACTTTTATTGCGCATATGTGAGGCACCATAACAACACGTATATATTCTGCATGTTCGTCTTTTAAGAGAAAAGGCTTAAATAAGTAATTCAAGGACAGTAGCGCTTATTACGCTGCGTTGACCATGCAACGCTTGCACGAAAAAGCGAGTGTTTTCAACGTTTTGCTAAGACAACACGGTCGTGGCACCTACACATCGCCTTGCGTTCTACACCTTATTACCCCTGAGACGGGCGCGCGCACCCGTCTCAGGGCCACGCGCTTTGTTTCCAAACAAAACTACCAGATGGCGCTCATGTCTCACGTGTTACGTGACTTGATGCACTCGTTCGCCTCCGCTGCACGCTCGAGGCACTCTAACGCAGCGCCTCCGGAATACCATTCACCGATTATCTTGCGCAGAACATGAAATAAATGTTTTGTTCACTCTCTCCCCACACAAGGCTATCGTCTTTCGACATTTGCAGATTACCCGCAGATACGGGGCCAATTTTTTATAGATCGCAAAAACTCAAATGCAATAGCATCAAATCTGAATGGTGCAGTCAAAACTGATCATGCCTTGTATTCTGAAAACGTGGTCTCTCTGCTAAATCAGAGCGCAACTGCTCGTGAAACCGTAGCAACGACGTTTGAAGGCGCATCATGGCTGTTTTTTTTTCGTAAAAGGTGGCGAGTTATCTTTCGCCTGTTTTTCGAAAACCGGTGAGACGGATCCTTCTACTACATAAGCGTGTAGTGTTTGGTAAGTATACAGCTGTTCCTTTCATCCTGTGCCTCTGAAACAGCAATATCAATCTTTTATTACTTTGGCAAGCGCTAAAACTCCACTGCGGCTCTTATTGTGCTGGTAGGTGAAATAATATTTTTTCAGCTCAACAGCAAAGAGAACAGTTACAGTGATTGCCAGAACTTTCAAGCTAAGGATGGCTCACGCATCAACGTCGACGATGGCAGAGCTTGCCGCAATTCGCACCACGGTAGTTCTTATTAATGACTAATTAAGATAAAGGTAGATGTTTTCTGCGACTCCAAGGTGGCACTGATGTCTCTATAGTCAAGCTCATACCACAGTCCACACGAACAGTTGGTCTTTAGAATGCAGGTTTGCTACACCACCTTACGGAAAAAGGTTTATGCACTTCAGCGGCTTCCTAGTCATTTTGACTTCATCGGTGAAGGAAGCCTCATAAAGTTGCCCATTCAGACCATGCAGACGATCGTGACCTGTCAGTACCTTCTTCCAGTACAGACGCTGTTCGGAAGCTCCAAATGGTCGCGCGCCTATTCACCGCATCCAATTTTAATGAGCCACATTTCGTGCATTTGCGATTACACTCCTTTAATCCTACGTTAAGCCTTAGAATTCTGTCGAGCTTTCACCGAGGTCTTGCTATCATTTTCTGTGCATTGTGTCAGGGAGTCACGTTTCGCCACGCGTTTGCGTTCCGCATAAGCATTGCTGACACCACCGTCTCTGAATACTGCGGCGATGAATAAACAATTTGACATGTTCTTGTGACTGCCCGGAATACCCCAAACAGAGACTACAATTGTGAGGCTTTCAACAAGCTTGACCACTAGCCTCTATCAGAATACATCGTTTTGTGCTTCGTCTAAGGCAACCAACCTTCCTACGATCTACTGGCCTATGAGAATGACTTGAACGATAGTTGAACGCTCTCATATACGTCCGTATGCATGTGGCTGCGATTGTTTTCTTTTATATCATTTAGTTTTATTGCGATATCAATTAAATGAACAGCCGCGGCTGTTTTTTTTTCTGTTGCCATTTTTTCTGTTGCCAGCAACACTTATCACACACACACACACACACACACACACACACACACACACACACACACACACACATATATATATATATATATATATATATATATATATATATATATATATATATATATATATATATATATATATATATACTACTATCCTGTTTGTGTGGTCGCCTGTGCGCGAGCTTATACCATGAACGAACAAGGGGCAGACGGTTATGGCTGCCGCTATCACGGCAACGATCAGCGCGTGCCTTGTGCCGACATAGCAGGTGGAAGCTTCGGCAGGCGGCGCTCTCATCACAAAATAATAGTGCCAAAAGTATACCTGGAGCGGCCGTGTTTTCTTAAGGCTTGTTCCCACTAGAGAGATACGACACTGATTTTGGTCGGCCGACTGTCTTTTGTCTTGTCATCGTCATATTTAGACTAGAAAGACACAAACAGTCCGTCGATGGTCTCTGGAAGACTCCGTCCTGTGCCTTGTCGTGCTCACAACTTTCGGTTTGCCAACTTTTGTAGTCACACTGAAGGCACACGCAGCGACACCGAATGAACTTGCATACCTGAACCTCATTTTCAGCCATGCTTCCTGCTCTGCCATTATCCCTCTCCGGCTACGCGGGACAGCCCCCAGCCATAATCCATGGTGTCGAGTGGTGGGGTGGGTATACACAAAAAAGAAGTGAAGAAAAGACTTCCGTGAGGTGCGCAAGGCGCCTTTTCAAACGCCGTGGAAACCTCTGAGGGGGCGTTGTTCTCTCCCTCAACATTTCTCCATTCATGATCGTTTGATGCAAACACACGCGCAAATATTCGCTAAGCCACAGATCTCCCGACGACAGCTCTACCGATGTGTTTTGCTGGTGTTTTCAGTCAGTCATTATATTTTATTACGATGACATGCTGTCTTTTGAGGCGTCGTCATCGGGGTCATCGCCCTATTGTGACCATGTGGTCTGGCAACTTTATCGTTGGGCGACTCGTCGGCCGATGGTCTGCTTCTACCTCGTGTCTTCGTCGAGGTCGTGTCACTCTCGTGTTGCCCTAGTGTAAATGCACTTTTACACCGGCGTTTTGCAGAGGTATTTGAGATCTTATGTTAGCCTTGCTTCGCAAAACATTCGAATATGTTGCTATCGCAATCAGTGCTTAGCCCTTTTGCCGAAACTGTGACTTCTTATCTCTTTCTTCCTTTCAACCCCCTTTGTTCGACTCCAATGTAGGATGCCGTATTAGATACTAACTTCTTGTTAACGTTTTTGCATTTCAGTCATATCTCTCTCTCTCTCTCCTGTTCATATACTAAAGAAAAAGCGAGCAGATAAGCAACACTTATCACACACAAAAAACTAAGCTGCCTACTTCAGCATATAAGGATGCTTGCCGAATTTCGAGAACATATTCTGCATCGGCGCCTTATTCATAGTTTATCAGTTGTTCATACCGTGTTGCTTCGGTCTTAGATGACAAAAAGGGGCGTCTTCTGCGCGTAGGGCATGATCTGTTTTGATTTGGCCTTAGGCAACCAGTGATGAATATTTTGAAATTCTAGAAACTGTCATGAGTTCTAAAAATATGGTAAGCCATCTATAGTCACGCCCTAAAGCTTTTTAATATATATGAATTTCTCATGTGACTAATAAAAATTATCAATGAGCTTTCGTTACTTAGTCACAACACTGACATTGTACTTGGGGCAAATCATTTCTGTCTTGACGTAGTGTTGTGTTGGAGTGTGACAATGACAATGACGTGATCATTATAGATTTTTGGGGAATATATATTGCTTAAGATAGCACATCCTGTAGATATAGGTATACTCCATACACATTGCCTGCCCTCTTTTCTTCGCAAGTGTAAATACCAGTCACTATAGTAACCATAAGCAAGCAAAGTAGATGTGTTCAGTTCATACCTCGGATCCGTCTAGGGAAACTTCATTCAATTGTTCGGGTTGGCAAGAAGTTGTAATATTTTGAAATATATCAACCATACCAAGTGCAGTACAAACATCTAAAATTCCTAGGAAAAGGAGAAATTGTGAAGAAGTATCAACACTTCTAAGCGCGCTCTATTGTTCACCAAGAGATGTCAACAGTGAGACATTTTCGTAACAAACACAAGGTATTACAATGCTTTTGTGGTTTCATTTCGCAGAACGCTGGCCATGGAACAATCGTACGAGGATGAAACTAGGTGAGTTTGCATCACATTTGGGTTTTTTTATTTTGTAACTATAGAAGGTGAAGCACACAGTTCTGGGTGTATTATATGTTCCATCGAAAGCTTTCATAGAATCATACATGACGTTAATGAAAGTGGATAGCCAAATTTTCACACATACGCAAGGAAAATCAACACTTTCATCAAAAGCCCAGCTTTCTTACAGGTCTAGTACAGCGATATATTTAGTAGTTACTGTACTGCAATAAGACTGAGTAATATTGAAATTCTTTGTCAATTTTTTGACGCACGTAAATGAACAAACAAGAGAGATTTTTGTTTATGTGAAAACAGCAAATATTGTTCTAATCTCTTGTATATATGAGCAAGGGTGTATCCGGCTACCAGAATATTGTACGCGATGTCAATAACTGGACATAATGTTTTCATAAATTAGCCAGTTTTGCAATGATACTTTTAGATTACGCAATTATGCAGGTATCTAGGCCAGCGTACTTGTTAAGTAGATCAATCATAGTGATAAACAGTTTGTGAAAACTATTGGCAGTTATCCTCAATGTTTGTCAAAGTTGACTATTTTTGAACATTACCTTTTGATTCAATTTGCTATTACTAAACTAATAAACTTACAAACAGAAAACATGTAAAGAATTGAGGTAAAATGAAGCTATTGGGGCATTTAAGTGTAAAATCAAGACAGTAATGGGTGTTTTGCGGGAAATTCACCAAAATTGAAAGTCTGTGCTTATGTATAATGAAATGTAGCTTGCAGCTTTAATGCTTTTAGGAGGAGCAAAGGTGCATCATTTCGCGTTAGATTCACATCAACAAAATATTTTGCATGCTTACTCACCATCCGTCGTTTTCATTGTTTGCGAGAGAAGCTCTCCTCTACAAGCTGTCAAATTTTTACCAAATGTAACAAAAACACTACTAGACAGTCTCAACATTGTGTCACGCAGCAGTAGTTGTTTATTAAACCGAGAGGTACCTTGACGATATTTAACCAAGTTGAAGTGGGATGGCAGAAATACTGTCTATCTGGTACTGTAGAAGTTTTTATTGGTAGCCTTTGGACTTCTTTCTTTCTTTAAAAAGAAAGAAGAATGTGAAATTTAGCTGAAAACATACTGCATGATTGGTAGCAAATAAAATGAGAAAAGTAACGTTGATACCAATCTTACAGATGTCCTGGAACTCTTTTGATTGAAACTGACGTCAATAAGTTCGCGTAGAGCTATTTCATTACATTATTAAAGAATATCTTGCCGCTACACAGCAAGGTATATTTGACTGGCAAGAAATCACCAGAATACAGCATGGAAAGAACTTTTTTTTCTCCGGTGATGTGAGACGAAGAGCTAAAGTGGTCGGTGAAAAAAAAAACCATACATAAGTGCCCAGGCACCTGTAGCCAGAGTAGGAAACCATGCCAATGCCCTCTATAACGGCTTGATCAAGTGCATGTTGCTCATAGCAAATATGAAATCAGTCGGACTGTTTTTATTCCTGTTTTATTGCCTAACTGGACATGTCAAACTGACGAACTTCGGAATCTGTGAAGCCAAGAGAAAATTTTCACTGAGAAAGTTGTAGATCACTTAGCGAAACGTCTGAGTAGTCAGTTTTTAACTATCTTGTGAATAGGTTATTGGTTGTCCAAAGATAGTTATATAGTTGTCAGCGGCGAGGCAGCGTAAAGCGCCGTTCAGAGGCACACCGAAAATCTGAAGCACGAGCCGAGCGTTGGTGATGCCGCTGTATGGAGATGCATCTTTCTCTTCACAATCTGTATTTCAAGTATTCGTTCCGCTCTCCTTACTCCTGGCATGCGCCCGAAACACAAATAATATCACGTGACATGCGTGCCGTTATTGTCATATTTTGTGTGCAAACCACCATATGATATGATATACAAACCACCCGTTCCGCTGCCAGGGCAAGACACAGATGATAGGGGTGGCTATGAGGTCGAGGTGCCATATCGCCTCGACCTGTATCCAGTGGCCACTCTGGCGTTTCATTTCATTCATGCTCTCACTAGGGGTGGGGAGGAAAAATTTGGTGAACTCAAAGGGTAGCGCGGCAGGTGGCGCTAAGAGCGTGTCACAGACCGACATTCCTACCCATCCTTCTGCATCGCCAACAACGGCAGGGGAAGGTAGAGGAAAGGGGAACTGGTTCCCAGTTGAACGAACAATAAATTTGGTATCGAGACGCACAGCAACATTGTTCGTCTCTCCGTCCCTCGTGCGTACCAACACAGTTAACCAGAAAAAAAGTTACTTGAACTTACCCCATGCCATGGTCAGCAACATGCATGTTGCGTATTCATAGAGTGCATTGACATATTTTAAAGATCCGCATAAAGACAGCTGTGGTACCTTGCTCAAGAACAGAACGCAATTCTTTGAAACATTTGAGTGAATAAACCTGTTTAACCAATAGCTTCGTTATAGAGCTTCCCTACCTAATCGAAATGCTGCGCAACAGTCGAATGAAAACTCTATAAGGCTTTTCACATCTATTGAAAAGCGTGCACGGCGTTCCGCTAGCATGAGTGCTAACAATATATGACACCTGTTCAGAACATACAACAAGAAAAGTTTCTCAGGTTTTTAGTAGTCTTACTTGGTAGCAAATCAGTATGGCGGTGCGTACTCTTGCCTTTTGTTGAAATAATATCCTGAATGAAATATCATTACTTGAGGGATGTAAAAAATTTCATGATGGTTATGCATGTTTACTTATTGCAGGTTGTAGCGGTGGCAATGACGGAAGACTTATGTACTGTTTTTACCCGGCCAGTAAGTGCTTGTTTTCAGAATAATAAATCGCATACTGATTATTTTTCATTTACATAAATATCTGGTACTTCCTACTACCAAAAAAGAAATCCTTCATAATTAAAAAAAAACTTCGCCCGATATGAAGAAGACTGTGCAGTGAAAATAATGTAAATTTTTTTTGAGCCCGGATCAACGTTTCAACGTGATATCAGTTAAAAGCTTAGTATAGTAAAACTACTGTAGCTGGCTTCGCGAATTATGAACGAAAAATTAACATTGTTCATGACCACGAAATGAATAGTGCAATTAAAATTAAATAAATTAAGTCACGAAGTTCATATTTTGTGTGTGTGTGGGGGGGTGCTCTGGCTTTAGAGATATATATTTCTTAGAAGTGAAATAAAATTCCTTTGATATCATGTCGAGCAAGAATCGAACCCAGGCCTCCTGCTTGGCAAGCATGTGATTTACCATGGAGTCATGCAAATTTATTTCTCTTGAATACAGAGATGGAAACTGTTCCACTAAAAATAACGTTTTAAAGTTAATAATCAGCTTACTTCTACACATAAAACCAGTCCAGCACGTTGCTAGAGTATTTAGTTTCCCAACGTTAACACACTTGTGGGAGTGTGGTGTGAAAATTTGCCATGCATCTGAAGCTTGGAGTGGAACAGAACTTTGCACCTTTGCGAAGACAAATGTTTGAAATGTATTAACCAAAAAACTTTTCGATTGATTGATGAATTGATTGATGGACATGTGGGTTTTAACGTCTCAAAACAACCAATGAATATGAGAGACACCGTAGTGGAGGGCTTCGGCAATTTTGACCACCTGGGGTTCTTTAACATGCAAAAACAGTCTGAGGACACAGGCTTACAGCATTTTCGCCTCCATCGAAAATGTAGCTACCACAGCAGGGATTCGATCCCGCGACCTGCGGGTCAGCAGCCGAGTACCTTAGTCCCTTGACTATCTATCTATCTATCTATCTATCTATCTATCTATCTATCTATCTATCTATCTATCTATCTATCTATCTATCTATCTATCTATCTATCTATCTATCTATCTATCTATCTGTCTGTCTGTCTGTCTGTCTGTCTGTCTGTCTGTCTGTCTGTCTGTCTGTCTGTCTGTCTGTCTGTCTGTCTGTCTGTCTGTCTGTCTGTCTGTCTGTCTGTCTGTCTGTCTATCTATCTATCTATCTATCTATCTATCTATCTATCTATCTATCTATCTATCTATCTATCTATCTATCTATCTATCTATCTATCTGTCTGTCTGTCTATCTATCTATCTATCTATCTATCTATCTATCTATCTATCTATCTATCTATCTATCTATCTATCTATCTATCTATCTATCTATCTATCTATCTATCTATCTATCTAGTTAGCTAGCTAGCTAGCTAGCCGCCTCTTGATTATTATTGTGCTCTCGTGATGACCTCTTTTACTTCGGCTTGACCCAAATTAGTATGGTAGAGAAGACAGTCAGTTTGAAAAGAAAAAAGTGATGTATTTATTTTATATTATATATATTTTACATCATAAGTCAATGATTGATCTTGCAGCTAGTGTAGCGGATAGTTTGCAACAGCTCAATTGCGTTCAGAAACTAAGATCTCTTCGTATATATTTTTCTTTCAGTGTGCAACTGCTCAGGGCCCTCAACTGGCGGCTACATACGGCTTCCAGGAAACCAGCGTCGATGGTTTTATAACAAAACGAAACAGAAATGCGAATCCATTGCCGGTGTACCCGGGGGATGTAATAACTTCGACAACCGTTTGGGGTGTAAGATGTATTGTGAATTACCGAGGAGGAAGCCAGTTTGGCTAATCACAAATAGATGGTGATAAAATATTCATGTGGCATCTGTAGACCAGTTTTTGCGTTCACAAAGCATTTCTTTTGTTCACTAATTTCACAGCATTCATCATTAGATACGCTTAGCACCACATCCGCTCATATTTACACGCCATATCTGCTTTGTTAATCCCGTATGCACTTTACAGAATATTTGTAAGAGTATCGTTCACGTTGACATTGAAGACTATGTTCGTGGACACACGACATTTTCTTGTGATGTTTGGAAAACAATAAATATAAATAATTAAAATACTGATTGATACATCTTTTAATGAACGCGAAGTACATTAACTGACAGTTCCGATTTTCAATGTAGAGATGTTTGTAATAATGGGTTACATAGGAATGAAAATAACATTTACATATTGCACTTACCACACGCCACAAAACAGCATATTTTCCGGATATAAGTTTGAAAGTAGAATCTTTTCATAATTCGAAAGCCTTATTTAGCACTCTGCTTTTGCATTAGCCTACTTTGCCCAACACTTGTTCTCATGATAAATAACACACACAATTCTGCAGCCTATAATTTTATACTAGCAGCTATTTCAACGGTTAACTTTGGCCCAGTTGGCACAGTTGGAGACTATTAACCGTGATGCTATGCACACAATAACAGCGTTACCTTGCATCACTCCCATACCAACTTTACAAGAGCACGCTAACCAATTAACAGAATAATGGAGATAATTTCGCTAAGAAAAAATGCTCGTAAAATCAAAAGGCAACTTGTGCCAGTTGTTGCTGCATTGCATGCTCACTTTCAACATGACTCTAGCATTGACAACCCGCCCGAGTTTATGCCTCCATGGGAATTCACCACTATCACATCTAATAAGACAACAAAGTTACGGCGCTCCGATACATCATCTACAACTGACGAACGCTCCATCATCGAGGCCCCATGCGCTAATGCCTGGAAACAATATACAGATGCTGCTAGCCTACACGATGGCGGAAGGACATCATTTCTGAGTATTACGCACAATATTGTCAGTGGCCACCAGCATTACCTACCTATGGAAGCCACTCCTCTTGTGATGGGACTTCAAGCCATTAATGACGCAATGCAGGATGCTACCTCTAAGCTACCCACAATTAAGCAGATTGTCGTATACACTGATTCCTTAGGAGCTATTAAAGAGATTAAGAAAGTACACAAGGCGATGAAGATCTACGAGGCGATTGATAAGCGGAACCATAATACCGCTACTTGCTTAAAAGTACATTGTATTCAATGCCATGCTGCGAACCCACACAACATTGCTGCTGACCAACAGGTGCACTGCCCTCCAGACATAGACCTTCCAGCCACTCCCCTTCCACCTCAGCCCCTAAACTCACTCCATACTCGTAAAAAATGTTCTCCGGCAGGACACATGTGCTCTCACTTCACCGTGTGTCTGCTTTCTCCCCCCTCACCTTACTGAGGCGGAGTAAGTTGTGCTTAGGAGGCTTCGGGCAGGGGTGGCCCTTACACTGGCCGTAAATTCGTCATGGAACTGGTCACATTTACGAGTTGGTGATGCGTGACCGTATCGTTTTACTCTAGCGATGCAAGCAGATACATACCACCTTTATGGACATGTAAAAGGTTGCAGCCAGAATGCTCCCGTCACGTCCTTCAAGCCGGCCTTCGCTACAGCGACACAGACAGTTACAACCGCTAAATACATGAAAACAGATTTTAAAAGACACTATTTAACTTCATACACAACACCAGCTTAACAACACGCATTTAACAAAAATATTGTGCCTTGAAGGCAAGTCTGTCGCAATAAAAAAATGATCATGGATGCAAGACAATGAGGGTTGGTACACTATTCCTCCATGAAATAAAGAGCAGTGATTGCTTGATATTGCCCGCCAGTGGCAAAATGGGAAAAAATTATTTTATATTATGGGTTTGACTCATGTCAGAATGAACGCTACAAGCATCTGCCACAGTACATCGGAGAGGAGCAGTGTGGCAGTGCTCATTGTCTTGAGTGCATAATATTGCAAACCACAAATAAACTTTGCAGTGCTAAATCTCGGAGTAAAGGTGCGCTAGGGCAATTCTTTCAAGTGGAACTGCGTATAAAAGCGAAGTTTCTAACTTCACAATTGAAAAATATTCACTTGTAAACACAAAAAAGCTCATTATTCAGAGTAATATTTGTAAACCGGGTGTCTGACAGCGATATCTAGTGGGTCTCTTGTGTCCACCTGTATGCATGAGTTCTTTGGAAAGGTGCCCTTCTCGCACCTCGCAATGCTGAATTTTCCGAGAACCATGAGGCTTTCTTTAGAACGCCATGTTTGTTTCATCACTTCAAAGTGCGCAACGTTCCAGTTCACTTTTTAAATGTCGTGAACAACTCAAACCTTCTATAAAACTCTTCTGAAAATGTAGACGCCATCGGCAAACTTTCTACAAAAGGCAAGGTTCTTCCAAGACATAAAGGTATTCTTTCAAGGCTTAATTATGTTTACAAAACAGGAGGAATCATTACAAGGTAGCTAAACCATTAGCGAGCATCGGTAGTTGTCGGTCTATATAAGAGTATATAAGAATAGATTAACAGAGCATATATATTACGCACGAACACATATTTATGCATACATATCAATTTATGTACAGAATACCCACATACGGATATACAAACTTGTACACACGAACTAATATACAAATTTACAAAAGTGAAAGCTGTGATAAAGCTGGCATCTATCAAGTCAGGTACATAATCGCATCCTTACAGCTTATGTAATGATAAAGGGTTTCATGTACCATTGAATTCAATTAAAAAAACAGTTCAGAAGGATTGATTTTTTAAACAAACTAACTTGGTACTAAGCTTCGTGCCACTTCTAAGGGCATTCATTCCAAATTTTAACCATGAAATTTCAATAAACGTTTTTCATAAAAGGTATAGTTATTAGGTAAACTAAATCTGCCGTTGGATCCGTGTGCAGTGTTTTCCGATAGGATAATGAATAGACAGAAGGAGACGGAAAGCTGGTTCCTCTATTTTGGTATCAGAAAGAGCTACGTAATAGTCATGAAGTGCCGAGACTGATACCATGCTTCTGAAATATAATATTTGTTTGTAATCCTATGGTTTTCATCTATTATGATTAGGACTCTTTTCTGTAGTCGTGGGAGTGGTTCTAGGCATGACGTATACGTTACACACCACGGCTCTATACAGCAGCTTATATGAGATTGACAAAACTAAAAGTACACTGTCTGAAACTCACAAAAGGGAAAGCATTCGCATGATTTTATTAAAGCATAGCAACCATGGGCAATTTATTTGCAAACGCTCTGGGCTCATTCTCCCCAGGCGAGCTGCTGGCCAAAATAACTTCTAGATATTTAAAAGAAATTATCTGCTCGTCAATATTTTCCTTTTGCCGGAGGCGTACCAGCTTTGTCGTCAGTGTGGGCGTCGAGTCATCCTACGTATATATATATATATATATATATATATATATATATATATATATATATATATATATTCGTCACATACTCGTCCACGCTACCTCACCTCAACAATATCCTTTCAAAACATTGTGACAATATACAGCATAGTGCGCGTCTATCCTCAATTTTTACGGAGCCACCACGAGTGGTCTACCACCGAAAGAACATAAAAGACATTCTAGTTAGAGCGAAGATGACTGAATCTGAAAGCAGTGAATGGGGTTGTAAGCCATGCAAAAAACCACGCGGTAAAGTCTGCAAACTCACGACCACAACCTGCGTTGCAAAGGCTTTGTCATCAGACTTCTCGTTCAAAATTAAGACTCACTAAATTCTGACAACCAGAACGTGGTATATATGCTGCATTTCGATGTCTGTGACCAGAGGTATATCGGTCAGACTGGTACGGTGGTCTGACTACTTTTCAATAACCACTAAGCCCATGCACGGACACTACCAAATCTCCCTTTTTTGAAGCATCTGAACTTGCCAGAACACTCATTCGATAATATACGAGTCACCCTCCTCCAGTCAGGCTTCCATGGGACTTGTGAACGGGAACAAAAGGAGTCATACTTCATCCACGAATTCCAAACATTAACACATGGCATCAATGAAAGCATCGGCCACCTATCGTTCTTTAAGGCGTGCAGAGGTGAGATGGGACATAAATCGAGTCCAGCATAATCTATATATTATTCTTCGACATGCTCAAAGGAACTTCCCAATAGTTATCTGGGGGAATTGACCAACCGAACATTTTTCCATGTTCTGTTCACATAAGTATTTTTGTTTTATGACTGCTCTCATTTATTTTATTTTTGATATTAATAATAATTATATTTTTATTATTGTTCTTTATTTTTGTATTACTGTTTTGTCGGTTTGCATTTCCCTGACTTTTCAGATTTGTGCACATATCTCTCGCACAATATCCGCAGTTTAATTGTATCTTGTTAATAGTTGTTCCATTGTCATATTTGACATTTCGTTCTATTTCTGACCATTCCGTTTACTTGTGTTTGCCTTATTATTTGTAAGTGAGAGAACCCAACCAGTGCCAGCCGGTTTCAGTCACAAGCGCTTCCGGGAGTGCTACAAAAGGGCTGGATGCATGCACGCCGTCATATTATTAACACGTGTCTTCTGACCCAAAATGTAGCCTGTACTTTTCAGACGGCCTTGTGTGTTTTCATCATTTTTGCCCTCAAATCTGCCACCCCCTCCCCCCCCCCACACATATTGCACGTGATAGTGTTGTCTCAGCGAAAACAAAACACCCTTCCCCCTTTTTCCTAAATGACCACAGAAGACGCCGCTTCAGGGGCTTTCTCTTCCAGAGTCATCCCTTTCGCTACAAGTAATTGCCTGCCACCCAAGCTCACCAACATTGTCACTTGACGACCTTGAATAGTGCATGACGATAGTTATAGCGCGAGAACAAAACGACGACACAGAAACAAGAAGGACACAAAGCACACGAGCGCTCGTGTCCTTCGTGTCCTTCTTGTCTCTGTGCCCTCGTTTTGTTCTCGCGCTATAACTATCGTCATGCCATACCAACTAGCCCAAGCTGCCACACTTCCATAGAGCGTCGCGTAAGCCGCCCTATCCCCTTCTTTTTTCTTTCTCACTCCTTCTTTTTTTTATTCCTTTGAATTTTTAGTTGGTTTGTTTGGCTTCTGCTGTCTCTATTATTTTATGGATTGCCCAAACGTACGACACGTGCCCCACTCTAAACGGGAACACTCTCACCCTTCTCTCTTTTGCTAGCCCCAGCCAACGAGACGAGAACTGTTTGGCACGGCATATGTCACCACTGTAAAACATTACTAATTTGTCGCTCTCTCCCATTTCTTACTTGCACCACCATGTCGATGTGGCATGTTTGCATAGCATCGCACTTATTCTTCACAAACCCTGACAAAGACTGGTCCAACTGCCGAAATTGTTGCAAATAAAATTATGACAACCACTAAGTTGTCTCTTCTCTTCCCAAGTACGTTTGGGCCATTACATATATATATATATATATATATATATATATATATATATATATATATATATATATATATATATATATATATATATATGACGTATGAAGCGATGATTGGTAGAAGCCGAGAAGGAAGAAGTGGAGATTAGAATAAACATGGAGTATGAGCCGGGGCACGTCACCCAGTCATCATAGCGTCACACGAGTCGACAGGATGAAGACCTGCCAGCCCCTTCATCAGTCGCTCATCATCTACGCAGTCCTCCGCATGACACCCAGAGCATACATGGACTACTGTACATGCGCCCAACATTACGCATCGACCAGCATTATGTCAGGAGGAGGAGGAGGAGGAAGGGAAGAAATGAAAGGCAGGGAGGTCAACCAGACGCACGTTCGGTTTGCTACCCTGCACTGGGGGAAGGGGTGAGGGGATTAAAGGAGAAGAGAGAGAGAAGTGAAGGGCAACGTGTATGTTGGTGGGACCTTGTCCATTGCACGCTTATAAGCGGTCGCGTAGTCCGGTCGTCTTCAGAAAACTTAGCAGTGCCCGCGTCGCTTTGCTGGCCAGCGACGCGCAGAGCCATGAGCCAAGTATCTTCTCTTCGGAAAGAGGTCTACTGTCTAGTGTCTCCAACGTTTCGCGTAGTAAATTGCGTTCGCTCGCAAAACGTTCACATGAACACAGTAGATGTTCTATTGTCTCGTCAGTGTCGCACGAATCACATCGGGAGCTATCCGCCATTCCTATGCGAAAGGAGTACGCCTTTGTAAAAGCTACTCCTAACCACAGGCGGCACAGTAAAGTTGCATCCTGGCGGGAGAGGTCCGATGGAACTTGAAGCTTTTTCGATGGGTCCAATTTGTGTAGGCGGCGGTTCCTGACACTGGGGTCACTCAGCCAAGTTTCCGACATGTTGTTAGCGAACGAGTGAAGGCCCCTTGCAGCGTCGGTTCTCGACAATGGAATTGGGGTTGTCTGGGCGTCCGCGTGGGCGGATCGGGCAGCATTATCAGCAAGGTCATTACCGACAATACCACAATGTCCCGGTAACCACTGGAACACCAAGTCATGTCCTTTCGATAAAACTTCGTGAATCACTTCTCTTATTTCATTCACTAGCTGTTGATGCTCCCGCTGTCGTAAAGCTGATTGTAAGCTCTGAAGGGATGCCTTGGAGTCACAGAACACAGCCCATTTTTGAGGTCGGGCTTCCGCGATATAAAGTATAGCAGCACGTAAGGCGGCAAGCTCCGCTGCTGTGGATGTTGTCCTATGCGACAGTTTGAGCTTTATAGTGACCTGGTACGCCGGGATGACAACAGCACCTGTGGAGCTGTCAGCCGAGACCGATCCATCGGTGTAAATGTGGGTCCTCTGGCCGTATTTTTCGTTGAGTAGCGACAATGTCACCTGTCGTAGGACCACTGTTGAATGATGGCTCTTGTTCGTTATTCCCGGAATAGTGAGGCACACCTGTGGTTGTTGTAGGCACCACGGGGGTGACGCTGGTCTTGTTGCGGGAGTGAAGCCAAAAGGGAGGCATTCTCTATGGGCAGAAATAATCTTTGAAAAGATCGCGTGTGGTCTTTGAAGTGGCAACACTGCAACATGGTGACCAGGAACTCGGCAGAGGTGTCTTATGTGGGCTCTCAAATTGTCAGTGGTGATGTATGTTCGAATTGGATGCTCTCTTGCGATCATAATTGCCCCGTAGGTTGAGGTGCATCGCGGCAATCCTAAGCACACGCGTAGTGCTTGTCCTTGCAGACTTTCGAGAGTGCGGATGTTCGTCTTGCACGTACTTGCCAGTAACGGCAAGCTGTAGCGCAAAAATCCCAGAAACAGTGCTCTGTATAGCTGCATCATTGACCTTATCGATGCGCCCCAAGATTTTCCGCAGAGGAACCGCATTATATGGACAATGGAAGTCAGCCTTCTCTTCAGGTAATTGCAGTGGGCACTCCACGAAAGGTCCCTGTCAATAATCACACCCAGGAAGCGATGGTTCTTCTGGTATGGAATATTTTGTCCATTGATGGTAACGGGGTATTGTGTCATGGCTCTGCGGGTAAACGCAACCAATGCACATTTCTCCGTTGAGACGGAAAGACCTTGCTTGCGGAGATATGAGCATGTCAAGGTGGCAGCCTGCTGGACTCTTGCACGTACTTGTAGACGAGTTACAGCCGAAGTCCATAGACAAATATCGTCAGCATATATGGATATGAGGATGGTACTTGGCAAAATTTCACGAAGTCCTACCATCACGAGGTTAAATAAAGTGGGACTTAATACGGCGCCCTGAGGGACGCCACGGGAGATATAGTAATTGGTGGTAGGTCCATCTGAGGTTTGTACAAAAAAGGACCTTCTTGTCAAATAATCCTGGATCCATTGGAACATCCGACCACCGATTCCAACAGCTTCCAACGAGTCTAGGATGGCTTTATGTGTTACGTTATCATAAGCCCCTTTGACGTCGAGGAAGAGTGCCAGTGGTATGCGCTTGAGGCTCTTCTGTTGCTGGATAAATGTTGTGAGATCAATCACGTTGTCAAGAGATGACCTACCTCGCCGGAAACCCGTCATGCAGTTTGGGTATACGTTGTAGCGCTCAAGGTACCATTCTAGGCGTGTAAGTATCATCCTTTCCATGACTTTTCCTACGCAACTTGCGAGGGCAACAGGGCGAAATGATGTCAGATCAAATGGTGACTTTCCTGCTTTGAGCAGTGGCACAAGTCGACTTATCTTCCAATCCTGGGGAACATTGCCCGCCAGCCATGAGTGGTTGTAATAGCTTAACAACTGTCCCCTTGCCTCCTGTTGAAGGTTGGCTAGAGCGGCGTAGGTGATGCCATCGGGTCCTGGTGAAGATGATCGTCGGGAAGCCGCCAAAGATGCGTCAAGTTCTTCTATAGTGAAAAGATTGTCCATTTCGTAGATGCGGGGTTCAGGGATAACACTCCTAATGGTGCCAGCAGACAAGGCGGACACACCGGCGATTCGCGTACAAAACTCATTTGCCACTTCAAGTTGGGTGTGGCCTGAATGTAGGGCTAAAGCCATGAAAGGATGTCTTTGTTGGGGAGCCGAGCGCAGGCCACGAATAGTGCTCCAGATGCGTGACAACGGCTTTCGGGGATCCAATGAATCGCAGAATGATTTCCAGCGTTCCTGTGCAAGTTTGTCTAAACGTCGTTGGACTTTTTTCTGTATGCGTCGTGCCAGCCTCAAGTCGCATATTGCTTTCGTCCGCCTGTATCTTCTTTCCGCCCTGCGGCGAAGCGCGCACAGTTTTTCCAGTTCAACGTCGAAATCTGAGCGCTTGCCGGTGAACGGGAGGAGACAGGAAGCTTCCCTCATTGCCTCTTTGATGACATCCTCCAAGTTCTGGTCAGGGTCTTCACGGCATGTATTTTCCATGAGTCGCTGAAACTTGGACCAATCGATTCTTCGTATTGTGGTCTTAGGAAAGGAGTTATTAAGACCCCTTATTCGCATATAAGTTGGAATGTGGTCACTCCCATGCGTTTCGATGTCTGAAAACCAGTGCACTTGCGACCGGAAGTTTCTGGATACCAGAGTCAAATCGAGGCAACTGCTGTACGTAAGGCCCCGCAGGTATGTAGGACTGCCATCATTTAAGAAACATAGGTCATGCTTGGAAGCGAATGACACGAGGTTTCTTCCTTTAGCGTTGATCGTCGAACTACCCCAGATTAAGTGATATGCGTTGAAGTCTCCAGTTATAACCCACGGGCCCGTAGTTGTTGTCAGTATGTCTCGTAGTCGCTCTTGTTCAAATCGTCCGGATGGTGATATGTAGACACCAATGAGTGTGAATGACACTTTTTCCTTGTTAACACGTAAGCAGACATATTGATTGTCATCATGCGGTTGAACTGCATGATGCACATATGTGAAATCTGTGCGAATGTAAACAACCACCTTGCTGCGTTCCTCGCACGTTGAAGAAACGAAAGATTCATACCCTGATAGTTTAGGAGGTTGTTGCACGTTTGGTTCACATATAACTATCATAGGAATACGATTCATGAATATATACTGACGGAACGAAGAGATGCGGGATCTCAGGCCTCTCGCGTTCCACTGCATTATCGACGCTTGTCGGACCTCGTTGCGGAAGGAGAAAATTGGTCGAGCCATGGTTGCTACTCGAGACTTGCAAATACTGGACTTAGAGCATCCAGTACTTGTAGTGCACTCTGAGCGAGTGGAGACTTCAGGCTGCTGCACAGCTTTCGCATGGCATCCAGCAGTGTTCGGACCATTCTGATGACTTCTGTGTCCTCCTCAGGCAGCTTGTCAGCGGCTGGCTGGAGTGTTGTGACTGTCGATGTGCGCTTGGGATTTGCAGGTTGCTGTGATTTCGGCAATGAAGGCCAAACTGATTCATCTGCAACAGTGCTGCTCGTTGGTTTGTTGACCGCGCTGGCCGCCTTAGGTCTAGGAGGCAAGGGCGGTGGAAGAGAAGGGTGGTGGAGTGGTGCTTTCGATGCAGCGTCTGCGGCATTCTTTGATGAACTGCGGCGACGGTGACGCCTCTTTCGGACGGTCCTGGCAGCCTCTCGATGCGACGAATTGTCTCTGACCATTTGTTTCAATACCGCTATTTCTCTTCGGATTTTGGGGCATTGTTTTGACGAAGCTTCATGTGACCCATGACAATTCGAGCATTTGAGGGTAGTTGCTTCGCAGTCATCCACAGAATGGGCTTCCGCGCAACGAGGACACACAGTCCTATTTTCGCATACGCTTCTCACGTGGCCCATCTTCATGCACTTATAACACTGTAAGGGCTTCGGTATGAAAGGTCGCACTGAATGCCGAAAATGGCCCACCTTTACGTGTGAAGGAAGAGTGTCGCCCTTGAACATGATCTTCAAGCAGCGTGAGGTTCCCAAACGGACAACTTTTGCGATGACGCTGGCTTCATTTACCGGTTTGACCAGAACATCGAAGTCGGAGCTGGGAATGGTAGTATCCACATCGTAGATGACTCCAGTGACGACGTTAGAGCTCACAGGAATGTAGGAGCGAACTTTCATTCCCCCCAACTCGTTGACGTTGCGCAGTACATTAAGTGCCGCAGCATGCAAAACGTCGATGGCCAATACGTTCTTACGCGTGTTCACTCTGATGTCTGTGATCTCGTTTGGCACGAGTCCTTCCAGCATCACCGAAACAGATTGCCTGTTGAGGCGCTTCATGTTACCATCCGGTACCTCAGGGACAAAAAGGATAGTGTTTGTCACGGGTCTCCTTGGCACTCTGTCATTCAACGTACCCGATGACGAAGATGTTCTGACGTTCCGCCTCTTCGCTTTACGGCTCAGCACCAGCTTAAAATCGTCGTCGTCAGAAGGCTCTTCGCTGCTCATTGAGTAACCAAGAGTGCCCTCGCTGTCGTAGTCGCTGTAGAGTCCCGTACGCTTCCTGGATGCGGCCACCGCCGACGCCACCGTAACTGGCGGACGTCCGTGGGGGTCCATGTCCATCACCGACGGACACGGATGTGATAATCGCGAAGTTCACTTAAAATTAGGTGAAAAAAGAGAGCACCTACTGAAACTGCGATCTGCTAAGCAATCACTTCGTCGTCGTCCAGCATTATGTCAGAAGCCTCTACTGACCTTCCCATCCCCAAGTACACCGGAGCAACGGACGATGGACCCGTACAAGACTGGTTCGACCTGTTCAAGTTCCACGCTACCGCTGTATCTTGGTCGGAACGGGAGATGGTTACGAACTTCAGCGACTACGTCACCGGTGAGGCATTTAAATTTTACCTCGCCCACATATTCGACAACGACGAGTCTTGGCAAAAGATAAAAGAAGAAATGATCGTCTGGTTTCAAGACAATAATGAAGATTCGATTAGAACACACACTCTCAGTGCATTCGAACTCAGTCATCGCAGTCATAAACAGCCTTCACGCATTCAAGCGCAGAGCATGAATTTACAATTCCCGTCTGGTGAAGTTAGCCACATGCTCACAGAAAGACTACGTGGACGTTTTCCCAACTTTCCATCTGGTCTTCCGTCACTTAACCCCTTGGTTGCTGAGTTCGCCCACCTCATGCCCAACACGCTCACTACAGCAGGAATAGAGCAGAGGAATTCGGCGGGTACTCGACTGAACCCAGACTCTTCAATACAAATTCACGCAATAGATGAGCTCAACTCTTTAGTTGCGCAGACTGACCGACATTTACAACTATTATCTGACCAAATAACGCCTGTCACAGTGTCACTGTCTAGTGTCCAGCCAGCTGAGAGTTCAAACAACACAGGAGGCTCAGAAGCATCACCTTTCAGGCATTGCCGTGAACCAAAAGCGTCCGTTAACAACGGCGTTGCAAAATCCCCCGAAAATCTTTCTGTTCATTCTAGCCCGAATTCTTTGCCTGACAAGAATCATGAGGATTCAATGAGTACCCGCTATTTACTGGTCACATCAAGTTGGAAAAACAAGCAGGCTCATGTTACTAAAGGAAAACTACCTCATCAGATTCCATAACTGCAGCAGTTACGTGAACTAGCAGGACGATGACGAACTAAAATGACATCACAAGCGCAGTTACGACTCAAGGAAGGTCGTCAGGAACGATACCAACTAAAGCAAGGACAAACTCAACATTCGAGCTATCTGCGCAGAAGGAAACGTCAAGGAAGTCTTCTACACCAGATATCCAAACATCGTCCGCGATGCGATCAATGGAGCCAACGCCACAGAAAACTACGAAAAAGACTGAACGTTATCATTTGTACAACGCACGAACATAGACATACTTCGTTGAAATTCAGTTATATTACACGCAGGCTGCAAGCACTGATTCTATCTCAGTCACGACACAAAATACAGCGCGTACGACGGAGAATTCGGCGCCTACAGCATTCGACCTTCAAATGCTACAAGGACTTCCAACCTTGTTCGTTCCTCGCAGCTGCTCAAGTCATGTCATGGTCAGTGCAGTTTTGCAAGATGCGGTTACCTTCTCCAGAACGTTACAGCCAGCCTCGCCTACCAGAACTCCCCCAATTACCGGACTGCTGCACTCTTTTCTGAAGTTTTGCGAGTTTACGGAACACCACGGGGCCATGAAACCAATTGTGAATTTTGACATTTGTGACTTCTCAACCTCTCCTTGTTTACTTTTTCTTGTTCGTAATCCATGCCTTCTTTCGGGGGGAGGGGGAATCGTGTGACGTATGAAGCGATGATTGGTAGAAGCCGAGAAGGAAGAAGTGGAGATTAGAATAAACATGAAATATGAGCTGGGCCACGTCACCCAGTCATCATAGCGTCATATATATATATATATATATATATATATATATATATATATATATATATATATATATATATATATATATATATATATATATATATATATATATAAGAAAGCGAGAACTTTAACAACAATACTTCTTTCATGTGGTTTCTGAAACACAGAATATGAGGTGAATAGTGCCTAATAATCCTATAAAAAGAGACAGTTTGAAGCAGCCTGCGTTGGGGCAACACATATATGCGTGTTATGCATGCAACAGAATTACATAATGACGCTTCTCATACATTGCCTCACAATTTTCCGCATGATTATAATTGCATGTGGAGTCCACAGTAGTAAATGATTGTGTAGTTTAATGAAATTTTGTTAACGACTACAAGCTGCTCACTAAGAATCCAGTTTGTAAATTCGACGCAAACCTTAGAAAACGAAAGCTACCAGCGGCGTAATTACAGCAAAATGGCAGGGTCGTTCCCAAACTTTGCATTACAACCATCTTTGTTATTAGAATTATTGAACGTTTTTTTACAAAAAATGAAAGCTTTACCATAAAATAAAAACAAATCGCACAAATATTTGTATATAGCGTTATGGCAATACTCTTAGAGATCTGCACTGGCAATGAATGAGTCTCGTAAAACGTTCTGAACTTGTTTCTACTACACAATTCCAAACAAGCGATGAGTATTCGATGAATATGCACACTGAATATGAAAAAAAAACACGTTATGGGAACCCTGACACCCATGTTGAAGCCTTGACATGTTTGTATTGTTTGATTTTCCTGTATGCGTGCAAGAGTGGTGTGGCCGTTTATAACTGGCGGACGTTAGCTTTCGGTTACCTTAATTTGCCAGAGATTCTAAGCATACATCATTATTATAGGTGCAACAAATTTTCAAGCTGCATGTAACAGAAAGTAGAAATGACGAGGCAGACTTCTCGCATTCTATTGATGAAATTTATCGACAAACGTAGCATACCCTCGGTGCGTAAACAAACTCCCTAAAAGGTACGCTAGAAATGAACATTGAAGTGGGCCAATAAAAAAAGATATTGAAGGGAATAGTAATGTTGGTAAGGTTCTTATTTGGATATGCCACTGCTTGCCCTCCGGCTAAAAAATGACACACTTTTATGTTTTAAGAAGGCATCAACTGCACCAATCTTTTGACCAATTTGTCTAAAGAACAGTGAGAGCCCACATGTGAGGCTGAACTGACGGGTTAAAGTTTTTTTAGTTTTTTTACCGTTTTTTCGATAATAGTTTGCACCACACACTGCATTTTTTAGCAAATTAATTGGCTTCTTTGCTCACGTGGTTATTTCAGTTTACTCAGCTGAAGCTTAGTTTTCTCTGACAGCTGACCTACCAAGAAGACCTTGCTTCCTCAACCCTGCACTCGTCATATTTTTGCTCAGTGTTGGCGCTAAAAGATAAGTGACAGCTGAATGAACGCTGCATAATAATTTATATTTTAATTTTAACTTGCTTATCGAGCAAAAATATGCTTAGTAATAAAAGTTACAAAACAAAATGAGACATAATGAAATTATTTTGTCACTTCATCAAGTAAGATGCGAACAGCTTTAGGAAATTCGTATCATGAAGCATGATTTCATTGCCACTGAGTGCAGTTCTACTACGCCATAAAAATTGAGTGTACCATCATTTCAATTTGCAATGTAAAAGATGATAGGCAGATTTACTTTAATTCACATGATAACAGTACCGGCAGTCAGTAATTTGTCAATAGTAATTCAACATGAGTGCGTCCATGACGTTTTTACTGCAAACCCCTAAGCAGAAATAGTGGTAATGGGAAACTTTTTCATTTCTATTTCAAAATATTGCGTCATTGAAATACTGATCGCAATGCGCGCAACCAAAATATTGGGCTGGAAATATTCCTTTTGACGTACTCCTACAGAAATGAGTTAATCAATATTTATTGCGATGTGCTCAACGGAAATATTATAAAGAAAGTATTTCCTTAATGGTATTTTGATAGAAACGATTAAATGCGAGCAAATACTTCCTCATGATAAATGCTGTTGACGGAGTATTTGCTCACCTTTCTCATATTATTGCCGTTCATGAAGTACTAAGACAATTGTCTATTGTGGAATTACTGATTGTCTATAAGGTGAACGATTCGATTGTAATCAGCAATAGAAAATCAAGAGTCAGTTTTATAATGGTGGTCGTCAAATTAATACAAATATACTTATTAAAGCTGCCACGAGCACTCTCTTTAAGCGGATGGAAGTATATTCGAATGAGCGATTACATCCCAAAAGCACGATTGTACATGAAGATGGACGGAAGAGAGTGAACACAAAGAACCCGTCTTTTGTGTCTTACGTTTTTCGGTTGATAGAAAACACGTTTAAAAGACCATTCACCTGACAGGGAATATACCTCTGGAAATATTTTAGTGACTCTTGAGGCGCTCACAGATAAATTTTCACTCGGATTTTCGTATCAATGCCCTGAAGTTCCACTATATTGACTTTTCTGAGACTAATAAACTGAATTAGTTTAAAAACTCTATTCAGTTGTCTGAATATCGCAAGTGTCTTTTCAAGTCTGACTTTTTCATACGAAAGGACTGCGTAGTAACTTGAATATTGGTAGTTTTGTGCTGTTCAGAACCTGGGTTATAATATCTTTCACGTGGGGTCTCCGATCGACCTTAGCTGGTGGGTCTTGTGAAGCTCAGTTTACCGGAAAGGCTGGAATAGGCAAGGAACCGGAGCTGAAGGAGATGAAGTGAGGGCAGTTTGAGCGAAATGTCAGCAAATGTTGTCATTAAAAATGCCTTCCTCATACATATCTATAGAGCATTTGTGAAAAAGATTTAATTTTGAATTCAGGAAACATAGCACTAGTGGTCTCCAGAGTGACTGAAATACAGGCAACAATTATTGAATAAAGATCTTTTGCTGCTGGTTCACAATTCGTCACATAATAACCATATTAGATGGCTCACAAAAATATATTTCAGATCAGTTATCTTTCAGTGGCTCGTACACCTCTTATTATATAAGTAAATATACCTTGTTAGAAGACAGTCATGTGTGGTTCGGGCCCCCTATGTTTTAGAGCGCTGCCTTAAATGGAGGGCAGTTTTCTTCACACTAACCGGAAGTACTTAAGAAATAGCTGAATATTTAGGCGATGTGAAGAAATGAATTCCCACGGATAATCGGATTGAAGGGCGCTTACAGAAACAGTGATTACGCCATAACTGCCTTTGTTTTCAGCCAGGCACTATGGTGTGTACAAAGAAAAACAGTGATTACACCATAACTGCACTTGTCTTCAGCCAGGCAGAATGATAAGTATAGAGAGAGTGGGACGAAGTGTCTATCTTACAACGGTTTTATTTGTGTTCTGTGCAATTTGGTCAAGTTTTCTTTTCTTTTTTTTCAAGGGGCACTCGCAGCGACGGGCGTCGAACCTTCCACAGGGTTGCCCAGCCAGACGTCCACTAACGCGAAAGCATCGAAAAATCAGCGTGCTTGGCTGATAGCTCGTGAGGTGACAGCAATGTTCGTCACCTTGTGGCCATGGACACTGAACCTACAACGACACCGAGCGCCCAAAGGTCAACCTGGGCAAGTCCATCAAGGAAACCGACTACTTGATTCAGAAGCAGTGAGGACACGGACGTGTATTCTATCACTGAATGCGATTCGTCGGATGACAGCTTTGAGTCGGCAAGGAAGACAAAAAGAATAATTATCAAGACATCTTCACCAGCGAACACCTTAACTTTGATGGCAAAGGTGAACGCTGGCAGCACATCATTTCACTCATGCCTAAAGATCCTTCCATCAGCTTTCGAACAGTAAACAAGCAAGTTTCCTCCATGTTTTTCTAGGGCTCGCCGCCGGACGAAAGCAAGAATGTGTGCGTAAATACGTGAAAGAACATTTCCATTGGGGACACGAAAAATGTGACGGATCTATAGAAGGTTCGCAGAGTACTGGATCAGGCCGGCGGCAAAGTCCGGCATCTGATTTCAATGAGCAGCACCTGCGTGGCTGGTGTAATATATGACACTGATTTGACTATTGCAAACTCGGACCTGTCTATTATTAAAAAACCTGCCAATGAGGGTGCAGTAATTGCTAATGTGTTTCGTCTCGGAAATACTCGTTTTGTGAAGGTGATTTTCAAAGGTGACTTCATGTCATCGCATGCCAAGGTCAAACACTTCCAACATCCTGTTCAACCATTTGTGTCATAACCGCATGCAGATTGGCCATGTCAAGTGTGTGTATAAAACAGCATTGTATGCTCCCGTTGCGCTGAACCACACACTGCAGATGCGTGTCCTGCAAAAGAACTGAAGTGCTAAAATTGAGATTGCCCTAGTGATGGGGCCTTGAAAACCTGCGCAAAGATCAAAAGAAAAATTGTCATTATAATGTAAATCGTTGGAGACAGAACCTATCATAGAGAAGCCGCTGAAAACGAGCAGCATCAGTGCAATCGTCAACGGTAAAGTTCAAGCAAAAGGGCGAATTGGAAGCTACTTGTATCAAACTGATTACCTTCGAGCACAAGCAAAGCTTCAAACAAATAGATGAAGTCTAATGGTGCAGAAGAATGGCCGGCGCTTCCGTGAACACAATCTGTGAAGCTCCTGCCTCTCAGTCCTCCTCACCTTATAACTTCTTTTGAGCCTGCTGCAGTTAGTGATGCGCCAAGGGTTGATCAACAGATCACTTAGATGCTGCAATCACTCGTTGCTGTCATGGTGGAACTGCTAAAAAGCATGGGAGTGCCAGCCCCCTGAAGTGGTCTGCAAGTTCTGGAAGCCCTGAGCCCGGTTCTTGCAACCCTCGCGTAGAAGCATGACAGAAAATCAGCAATCGTTCCGCCAAGAGGTCCGACAAGAAACTATCATCCAGCGGAACGCCAGAGGACTTCGATTTCTCATCTCTGATTTCCGTCAGTACCGCATTCTAACCGCATTCGGATCATAATAATTTGCGAACTGAAGTTGTGAAACCCAATCCAACTATTCGGCTATGAATCAATAATGTCAAATTACAACGAAGGAAGCAGGGTCTTTGTATATATTCATCGCGAGCTGACCTACCTCATTCAGCACGTGCCACCTCATGATGACGAACACTATGTGTGCCTGACTGTGTAGAAGCAAAACCTCACGTTTGCATTAGTGTGTGTATACTTATTTCCTTCAACTCGATTTGACAGAAAGAGACTGAATTCATCCTTGCACATAGCCCCGGTCCATACATCATCACGAGATATCTTATAGCGCAACAAAAAATTGAAAAGTAAACGTCACTGGTCGGCGACTGGTTTCGTTCGTGTGTGATCATGACCTGTCCTTAACTAATGATAGAAACCCTAAAATTCGACGTGGATCAACTTATGGCAGCTGCTTAGGCTTGCCGCTTGTGTTACGTAACTTCACCACATGTGTTGAGTGGTTTATGAATATCGAGACACATGGAAGCGACCATATCCCATGTTACCTTAACATCGAAGGTCCCGTTGAAGTTTCTGCGAGCGACCTACTTAGCTAAACGATTGTGACACTCGTAAGTGTTTGTGTGTGTGTGTTTCTTCTTCCCAGGCTCGCTCATTGTTCTCGTCCGTTTTGGCGTACTTTTTTCTATCTATACGGGAAGTGTGTTATGCATGAACCTGATTTCACATTACAGTGAAATTATTCAGCTGATCAGCCATAAACTATTTGTGGTTGTAGTAAATAATAATCTTCGAATGACCCATTTTGCTCTACACGAAATTCTCAACAGATTTATTTCAAATGGTGCAGAACTTCCTCCCAATATTACATTACATGTAAATTTAATCCTCATCGACTTTTATATAAAGGATGAGGCAAATAGCGGTCACTAAGGTTCCTTTTGTCATTGCTTGGGCATATTCTGAATGAGTCAAATGAATAATTTATTGGTTATTGTACGCGGGTCGACAATTTGCACGAATCTTCAGTTAAAACAGTTTATGACATCCCACTTTGTACTCCTATTTAGCTACATGAAAACCACGAGACTTACAACTTAGTGATGCCCACGAGTAGAAAATGGTGAAAAAATCTTAGTTACTCTTAAAAATCTAGACAATAACGGTATTTTATAATATTATTATTCGTTAGTTTACGTCCCAGGATCGCCATAATAATATAAGAAACTCCGTATATAGTGAAGAGTTCGATTATAGAACTACTGTTAAACATGAAAATATTTTGGTTATCGCAGCCGTTATGCTGCAACACGTGCGGGAAAACCTAAATATCTCGTGGTGTAAAGTTTGGATATCTGTAGCAACTTTCGACTGATAGTTATTTGAGACAGATGACTTACAGATATTACTTGGCCATTGATACCCCTCGCTTGGCTAGCTTCCATGGTGGTATTATTCCTGAATGAATAAAAAAAGGAGTTAAGATCTATGTCTTCGCTGCTCCGGGCCAGACCGCAGCGTTTAAGAACATTCAACTGCGCGCCCGTCACCCTGAGGACGCCAGCAGTCTATGTATGATCACTGCGAAACACAACAAAAATGAAAACGAAGGTAAATGATCTCTCACATACTCGACGAAAAGGCAGCAGAGAGCTTAAAAATGTCACTGCTAACGAGTGCCGCTGAGGTTCCCTGGTTCAGGTTTTAACTAAGCTAGCGGTATTTATCTGAACGATGACAATTGGGAAGGCTGTCGCTTCCTCGGCAATCACGACCTGTGTGGGTTTGATGTGGCATGAATTAAAACATTCATTGGATCAGTGTGGTGTTAACTTTAATGTCACCATCAACTATGAAGGAAGATAAAAAATTGAAGCTGAACACTGCATCTGCGTCAAAAAACAGCCTATCTTTCATGACATCACACAAGTATTGTATTCTGTGTCGGAAACCTGTTTTTTTGTCACACTGAAAGTGAGATATGTGTGCAGAAACAGATGTAAAAAGGTCTACAAAAATGCTTATTAGTAAAGGTGTTTGCTTAACTGCGTTAAATCAGTTTCCTTTGATTACTTTTATAATATATTTGGAGAGATTGAAAGTTGCTGCAAACTACAAAACTGCTTATATACATGTCACAGGTCTATTAGACATATTTAATTGCGAGTCCCCAGCAGCCGTACGGACGCAGCCTCCCACTGCTAACGCCAGGCAGGCTGCGTCCATATGGCAACTACAAACGTGCAACTAAATCTGTCTGTTATAGTAGGGCAAGTACGCGTAGTTTTGCAAACAGAAACTGATAACCACTTGGACCCCATTGGCAAGTAGTCATGATTACTTCAATGTACCTTCTAAACCATTGCCATTGCATCGTTAGCTAGCTCTTACACCGTTCTAGCCACATTGCCATTTGTTCTTGTAAAAGACAGCCACCTTAACAAGTCCACATTTTGCTGAACTTGTGATGAAATTTGTGCAAAGATGGCCGTACAGCTTGAATTCATTTCATTTAAGCTGTCCGTAAGAGGTATTCGTTATAAGTTCATAAATCTTAAGCTGCTTCTACCACATCAAACAAAACTAACTGGCTGTAAAAGTCAATCCAGACACCTTCTTCAGGAAATTGACAAAACTATCAGCGCTAATTTAGTCTGTTAATCGCGAATACGCCACTCTATGATTAACATAACTGGCTTCCGGGTGAATGAAAGATTTCCCTGTGATTGTCACTGAATAGTCTATTCTGGAAATGTACTTCCTGCCGGGCAATTAATTCTTTATTTAGTTATTGGTATTACCTTTCAGCTTCTTTAAGACAGGACGATGCGTCTCCTGGTAACGTTCTGTTCAGGCATACTCTTCTGCCAGCATGCACAAGACTGCTTTTCTGCTGCTCCTGGTTCTGTCGAACATTGTTCCCCTCTTTGCGTGGGGAAGCATGGGTATGTTTATAAAAACTTTTCATGTTGATTTTCACATTTTGATTCTTGCTTCTTTCTTATATGGCATTCTGAGTGAGCATTTCTGGGCTAGTAATTAAGAACTACCTCGTGAACTACTTTTGAGTAGTTCTGCATATGAATAATTCGAGCGATGGTCTATTCAAGCGTTGTGCAACAACCTAAAACATTAACTTGTTGCATTGACGCTAAAACGCGAGGCGTGTTCTAAATATTCTGCATATTTTGTGCACTCAAACGCTCTTTCAGTCTACGAAATGCTAGTTTCCCATTATAACAAAATGAATTGTCGGGGCAAAGATATCAAATAGATTGTTGTTCTGTCCTGGTAATGTATTCCAACTCCTTCAACTGGGAACTCAGCAATTGTGCTAAGCAGCATACATTTTAATTCAATGAACATTGGTTGTGTTGTCTTGCCATAAGCATCAGTTGCAATAGATTCGAAATTATAGCTCATAAAATGTCACCAGCTTTCTGCTCAGCGCAACGATGGCTAATGTAAATCGGTGTTTCTGGAGGCCGTGCCACCTGGGAGTAGCAACTATTCGGGCACACTTATTACCAAAACGACGATGTTAATGTTAGCGTTATTTTCTAGTGAAACTACTAGAAGTTTACAAAAGATGGAGACATTCAGAACAGTCGCTGCTCAACTAAAGGTGACGATCGTAAGACATACCCAAAATGGATCATTGTTGGCCAAATCCTCGGAGCTTCCAGCGTCGTACAGCGCCGGCAACCGTCTCGCCTGTTCTGCTTCGGAGGAGCTGCTCGGATAAGCTTTTAGTTTTATAGCAACACAGAGTCCACGTGATATTTTAGCACGAATACCTTCATGTCCCACACATGAATTTATGCTCGTTGGCGTGAAGCTCTCTAGAGAGGTCGTAGATCTCTCGAACTAAGGCAGTTTAACGGATTACAAAAAGCGATGTCTAGAAACACCACTGCACCAGCGTGAATTCTCATCGCTATGGGTCTTTGCTGGCTGCTCTGGCTGCTCTCGCGCTCTCCAGAGCGAAAGGACAAGCATTCGTGCTGATACAATTTCTGCACGATCCAGTACATGTACGTATCAAGTGCATCCCTCACGCGAGTAATACTTGCGTATTTTGGCATCCCTAAAGCGGAAGATTGTACGAATGTTTACAGCCATAGTAAATTACAAATTTATAAACAACATTAGAACAGTAGCACTTGTATTACGCGTGTAAGTCATAGATGCCCTTGTTTCACGAGATACTACTATGTAACTGGGTCGGCTAGTATGTGTTTCACTCATGCACCTCCCAAAGAAAACTTTCTTAATGAACTCGAATATTGTGACTACCGAAAAGTAAAAAAAGGCATATTGTAAGCATTCATCAGCATTTTAATGCTTCCAGTTAGTCCATCATTGATACAATAATTAAGAACACTTGTCTGGCTTCGCAACGTATATATATATACATATTGTGAGCCTTATTTATGCGTCCCATCTTTTCATCTGTACATACTCATCAACACCAGTAAAGTTTAGGTTGTGGGGCACATACTCGAGTCAATAAAGGAGAGTCTTGAGTGTACTCGACGCCATCTTACAAGTGGTGGAGGTGCTGCCCGGTTCCGGCGTCCTCTCGCGTTCTCGGACACCCCAGCGTCTTCTAGAACACATCCCTGGAGCTCCGTTCAGGCAGCCGCTTAAACGACCTGGGTCCGGTAATGTCGCAAGCCGCCCAGTCCAGCGTGCCAGCTTTGCCACTGCTCCCACCGCAAAGAAACCCTTCTCACCTGGTCACCAGCCCTCAAAAGGATCCTCTGCTGTTCGCAGGGCTTCCGGGTGAAGACGTTAAAGGCTGGCTCGAGGAGTATGACCGCGTGAGTGTTATTAAGAACTGGGATGAGCCTGCGAAACTCACCCACGTTGCATTCTACTTGAGCGGCGTCGCAAAAACGTGGTTTTTCAACCACGCCAGAGATTTTCCGACATAGCCCGCCTTTACACGTCAGCTCTGCCAGAATTTTGCCAACCCGTCAGTGCGCTCGGATATCGCCAACAAGAGGCTTGGTGCACGTGTTCAATGCCCTGGCGAGTCTTACACTTCTTACATCGAAGATGTCCTCGCCCTTTGCCGCCGCATCGACAACTTATGGCGGAAAACGACCGTGTGCGCCACCTGCTAAAAGGAATTGCGACTGTCGCTTTTAATGCGCTTGTGGTGCAAAATCCCCAAACCGTAGCCGATGTTGTTGCTACCTGTCAGCGCCTTGAGAAGCTTCAGACCACTCGGGTACAACCTGATATGTCTGATCTGAACTCAAGTCATGATACAACAGAGCTGCGTGCATTGATCCGCTCTATCATCTGCGAGGAACTTCATGCACAGGCTTCACCTCACCACCTCGATATCCGAACGACGCCACCCGATACCAGTTTACGCGACGTCGTGAGGGAGGAACTGGCCTTGACGACTGGTACACCAGCTCCGAGTTCACATCCCATGCCCACTTATGCTCACCTTGCTGCAACGACACCTACGCCCCACCAAAGCCTGGCCTCGATGACTGTCACACCTGTCTCGAGCTCATATTCTGTGGCCATGCCAACGTATGCTCAGGTTGCTGCTAGGACACCTGAACACCAGCAAAGCTCAATGCAGCTACCAGCGCCCGAAGTGCATGGTTCGCTCAACTCACTCGCACCGCGACCATCTTCCCAGCCTTACAACGCCTGGCACAGTTCGCGGCCGACTTGCTTCTATTGCGGCATCCGTGGTCATATTTCAAGGTTTTGCCGACGCCGTCAGCAAGACGAACGACGAAGCTACGAAAACCTTGAACAGGACGACTTCTACGCGACTGGACAACCCTATCGTCGGCTGTATCCGAACAGCACACGTCGGTCGCCGTCTCCGCAGAACTTTGACCCAGTTGGCAGTTCCCGGTTGTCACGTCGTCGCTCACCTTCACCGATGCGGCGTTCCTCTTCTTCTCTCCGACCTTCTACTTTAACTCCCAACCACCAACTACAAAACTGAACAGTGCTGCTTCGGGAGGGAAAGCTGCACCTTTAGAACTGTGTCAAACTCCTCCGGACCGCCCATCGAATGTTTTATTGGTGTATGTTGAAGGTATAAAGAAAAGAGGCACTGGTGGACACAGGCGCATCACTTTACGTAATTCGTGCAAACTTTTGTGCCCGCTTGAAAAAAGTCTGGACGCCCTACGATGGTCCTCCCCTTCGTTGCGCAGATGGAGTCCCTATTCAGCCTTCAAGTGTTTGCACAGTCCGCGTTTTCATAGATGGCATCTTTCACCACATTCAGTTTCTTGTACTTCCTTTGTGCACTCACACAGTAATTTCAGGATAGGACTTCCTTTCTTCAACCTCAGCTTTCATATCGTGTCGTCAGCGAGTCATTCAAAAGTCAGCTACCGAGAGTTCATCCGATGTCGATCCATACAGCTTGCCCCGCCGCGGTGGTCTAGTGGCTAAGGTACTCGGCTGCTGACCCGCAGTTCATGGGTTCGAATCCCGGCTGCGGCGGCTGCATTTCCGATGGAGGCGGAAATGTTGTAGGCCCGTGTGCTCAGATTTGGGTGCACGTTAAAGAACCCCAGGTGGTCGAAATTTCCGGAGCCCTCCACTACGGCGTCTCTCATAATCATATGGTGGTTTGGGGGCGTTAAACCCCACATAACAATCAATCGATCCATACAGCTTCCGTTTCGTTGCTGCCACTGATTGTTTCATTTCGCCAGGAGATGAACAACTTCTAACGATCGCTTCGGATACTATAGTTGACGGTGACGTGTTCATAGCTCCATCAGTTCGCTCCAAACCTGCGGGGCTTACCATAGCACCCGGCCTTGTGCGGTTTAACGACGGTAAAGCATTGGTCACCGCCTTGAATCCAACTTCTTCGCCAGTGATGTTGCGCCAGGGCACTGCTGTGAGCTGCTTCGTTGACAGTGAGCCCTTTTCGCTGGTTCCCCTTCACGCAGAATCACCGCCTTTGTCTGCTACTACTGATATCAAGGCTACCACAGTTACCTTAAATGACACCATAAATCCTCACCTCGCTGCCGAGCAAAACAGAGACCTCTTAGACCTTCTCCAAAAGCACAGCTTTTCGTTTGATGTACACTGCAAAGTTCTGGGCCGCACCTCCGTTGCAGAGCACGGCATCGAAATCGAAGGCAGCTCCATTGTACGCCGCCGCCCATACCGTCTCTCTTCGGCGGAACGGCAAATCATTGAGGAAAACGTCGCCGACATGCTCAAACGGGATATTATTTGAGCTTCATCCAGCTCCTGGTCGTCTCCTGTGGTGTTCGTCCGGAAAAGGATGGCTCTGTCCGCTTTTGTGTTGATTACAGAGCGCTCAATAAGATCACGAAAAAAGACGTATATCTGTTGCCACGCATAGATGATGCCCTGGACTCCCTACAAGGCGCAGAATATTTCTCCAGCCTCGACCTCCGATGCGGGTATTGGCAAATACCTATGCGTGAAGCAGACAAGGAGAAAACAGCGTTTGCGACGTCTGACGGGCTTTACGAATTTAACGTCATGCCTTTTGGCTTATGCAACGCTCCAGCAACATTCGAGCGCATGATAGATAATGTCTTACGTGGTCTCAAATGGAAAACCTGTTTATGTTATTTAGACGACATCGTCATTTATTCTTCTACTTTTCCTCAGCACCTTAAGCGTTTGGACGAAGTTCTAATGTGCATTTCTAATGCTGGCCTACAGCTCAATACAGAAAAGGGCCACTTCGCCAGCACAAGCATCAAAGTATTGGGTCACCCTGTCAGCAAAGATGGCGTTCGACCCGACCCCGACAAGGCTGCTGCCGTAATTAGTTTTCCACGTCCGCGCAATCAAAAACAATTGCGAAGTTTCGTGGGCCTGGCGTCTTACTTCTGCCGCTTCATCCGTCACTTTGCTGCTATGGCGGGACCGTTACACAAGCTTCTGACGTCAGGAACGGATTTCACGTGGACTGACGAGTGCGAGTGTGCTTTCCAAGCCCTTAAGCGTGCTCTGACATCAGACCCCGTCCTCCGTCACTTCGATGAGAGTGCACCCACTTTCCTGCACACAGATGCCAGCGGCCACGGAATCAGAGCTGTCCTTCTCCAGCACGGCGACGCTTCACGTGAGAGAGTAGTTGCGTATGCCAGCCGCGCACTAACATCTGCGGAGAACTACTCGATAACAGAGCAGGAATGTCTCGCTGTCGTTCGGGCCATCCAGAAATTTCGACCTTATCTGTATGGATGCCAATTCACTGTGGTTACCGACCACCATTCCCTGTGCTGGTTGTCCTCGCTGAAGAATTTGTCTGGGCGCCTCGGTCGCTGATTACTGCGTTTGCAAGAGTACACTTTTGACGTAGTGTACAGGTCCGGAAAACAGCATCAGGATGCCGACGCTCTCTCTCGCTGCCCTCTGCCACTTTCATCTCCAACCACGCATCCTCAATGCCCCTCAGGTGATCAAGCGGCTTCCTCTTCACTCACGTTATCACCCCTGGCAGTTGCTGGGTCACTACCTTTAAACAGCAGCGCCCAGTTTGCCGCGTACCAACGTGACGACCCCTACTGTAACCGCATCATCGGATACTTGAATGGCTCGCCTTCTCCACGTAATGCAAGACTACGTCGTCAGTTACGGCTGTTCAAGCTAGAGAACAATGTCCTGCAGCACTATATTTACAATGCGGATGGGCATCGGTGGGGGCCAGTACTTCCCCGTTCGCTGCGGAAAAAAGTTCTCGAAGCATTGCACGACGACCCATCAGCTGGACACTTAGGATTTCAAAAGACCTACAACTGCGTTAGGTGCCGTTCCTTCTGGCTTGGTCTTTCTACCTTTGTGGCTAATTATGTCGATTCTTGCGCACTTTGTCAACGCCGGAAACGACCAACTTCAGCTCCTGCTGGCTTATTACAACCCATTCCATGTCCCGACACACCTTTTGTTGTTGACGGAAAGGACCTCGTCGGGCCACTTCCCGTAACGCCAGCGGGCCACCACTAGATCGTCACAGCCGTCGACCACCTCACACGATACGCGGAGACCGCTTCTCTACGTACTAGCTCTGCCTCAGACATTGCCGCCTTCTTTTTAGAAGTCATTGGGTTGCGTCATGGCACACCTCGCGCGTTGTTGAGTGACCGAGGCAAGGCCTTCCTGTCAACAATTCTCGACGAAATTCTAAAAACTTGTGGCACAGTTCATAAGACCACATCCGCTTACCACCCGCAAACAAATTGGCTGGCAGAGCGATTCCACCGGACTCTAATTGATATGATATCCATTTACATCGAACGGAACCACGATAATTGGGACAGAATCTTGCCGTTCGTAACATTTGCACACAACACCGCTGTTCAACGAACCACCGGATATTCACCTTTCTTCCTTGTCTATGGTCGTGTGCCGACATTCACCATTGACGCCGCTTTCTTCAATGTAATGACAAGAACGTCGATGACTACGCCAGAACATTTCGTCTCCAGGCTTGCAGAGGCACAACGTGCTCAACTCAACACGGAGGCCAGTCAACAAGACCGCAAGGAACGCTATGACAGCTTTCGTCGAGACGTCACCTTCCGTCCTGGAGATGAAGTACTACTTTGGACGCCTGTTCGCACACCCGGATTGTGTGAAAAGTTTCAGTCACGCTTTCTAGGACCTTGCGTTGTCTGTGAACGAACATCTCCTGTCAATTACCTTGTCACTCCCGTCGAGGGTTCCTCGGACCGTCGTTACCGTGCCTCCGAGATAGTTCACGTTTCACGCCTTAAACCCTTTGTTCGGCGTACCTTTCCCGCCTAAGTCTCGGCCGGGCTGGCCGCTCAAGTGCGCGGGGAAAATAAGGGTGAGCATTGTTTATGCGTTCCATCTTTTCATCTGTACATACTCATCATCACCAGTCAAGTTTAGGTTGTGGGGCACATACTCGAGTCAATAAAGGAGAGTCTTGAGTGTACTCGACGCTATCTTACAATATATATATATATATATATATATATATATATATATATATATATATATATATATATATCCGCATCTTTGCAGATTTTTTTATACAGCAGTTGCTAGCACTGCCATGACTCTGTGGTGAAACGCATGACTATAACGCACATGCTATGGGTTCGTTTCCCTCTCACGAATAAACATTATTTTTTATTTCCGTATGTCTCGACTTTTAGCTCGAGGGCAGCACCACCGACACCGGAATTTATCCGAGAGGGGTTATTTGAAACTATATCCTCCTAAAGAGTAGAATGTGTAGGGATGAATGTGTCAGAGAAACTCAGGCTTTCAAACATGATATAGTGGACATCGCTTTTTCATGTTGCATTCGAAAATTCTCGCGTATTACTTTATTGAAAAAAAATGGCACATACCTAACAAAACTGTGTCATTAAATAACAGCATACAAATAGAGGAAGAATAATTATGAATATAATTTTACATATAATCTTATGTATGCACATGTGTGTCCATATATGTTTATTCAATTTGCACATTTCGGAAACGCAGCCCAACGACGGCCTCGGCCGATCACACAACGACGACAATATAAAGGTACGTGCATCTCGCATTAGTAATCAGTGCTTCAATATATAGCTAACGTTAAGGCCCTGGTCCCAATTAAAAATGTTTTGAAATACAAGTTGAAAGCTACATGACAGCAGTGCCTTTAGGGCTGAGTACGGACAGTTGGAAGGCTACACGTTCGAAAGTGGCATATTAGTACTATTACTTTTGAGAAACCACATGCCTGATGTACGAAAGAAAATTCTAGGACATCTGAGTGCACCTTGTGAGGTTGGGAAGAGAAATATTTATTGTGCAATAGCGTTACTTCATCAGCAAGCACCCTTCAGAGCCAACGTCGCATGCCACCTATACGTACAATGCACTACATAAGCCTAGAAGTTGTACGTGTGTATTTTAAGAGCAAGGTCACACACAATGCTTCTTAGATAGCTTGTACGTGCATTTTGTGTTATCTAACCATGCTTCATAGACTGAATTTCGCGTTGTCAAGAAAACTAAGGCAAAACCAGGGACAGAAAAAGTCGGTCAAACTAAAGCGATACCATACGGCAGATTATACGAGACTTTCGTTGAGGAGGATTGTGAGCTCTGTTGGAAAAGGTAATTAGGTCAGTGCCGTTATTAGATGCGAAATTGCTTATTAAGCAGTTTGATTCTGTATGCGGCATGACCACCCTTAGTGCACATGCGTAACCTCTGGCCCAAACACTGCAATAAGATCGCGCTCTCACGCTAGCTCATTCCGGCCTGCTAAGAAGCTGTGGCCTCCTCCCTTCTTACACTCTTTCATTAATCACGTGATGTCGTAAGGGAACGAGGTTCTGGAGACGCACGTTGAACGCAGGTGCTCCCGCGTGGTACGGCATTGAGCCCACGCGTTGTGCTTCAAGTGTTCAGAACCAGTAATGGCACCAGAAGCTACTGTGAAGGTGATGGTGTGCCCCGTTTGCAAGGGCGAGTTAACATTGGGCAAGGGAAGGTGCCCGTGATGAAAGTCGACCCATGTGCTGCTTCGCATGTTACTCATCGGTCCATGAATATTGAGTTAATTGTTTGCTATTCTTGTTTCTGAATGAATTACAACACATTCATTCTTTTTTTCTGCAGTGATGAGCGAGAAAAATTTAGAAAGAAAGTGATCTTGCTTGGCAGCAAGAGCTTGCTTTTCGTGTGCTCAGCTCTGTAGCAAACACTTTGTTAATTATCTGGCATTTTGCTGTGAGAACCACTGTATCTATGACTGAATGAGCTAATTGATGCTTATCCATTAGTAATTGTTTTCCTAACGTTGTACTATTTGCAAAAAATAACCGGCGCTAGAAAACTCTACAAAAATGATGATGAACCATGCTGTGTGTCCTCTAATTTTTCATTCTTAGTTCAGGAACTCCTTCTTCGAAAAAGTAAACAATAAAATTATCATGTGTGAATTAGAATATGTATATTCCTTGCACAAAAGATTGATATGATATACAAAACAAATAAAGATCTTCATTCAAGCTAATCGCAATGCCGAGCTGTGAGACAAAAAAGAATATTCATGTGCGTGTGACTTTCTAAGAATAGTTCGAGAAATTAATTATGTATTTGTTGGTATGATTACTTCCACAGACTGATTGATTTTGCTTATAGCTCTTCTCTGCCGTTACAGGCTAAAAGCGCGTACAACCGCTGGGCTACTTTTTGAATGACTGATATATATATATATATATATATATATATATCATTCTTGATATATATATATATATTCTTTGCTGCCAGCTGGATATCTTCACCCAATTGAAGTCCCCTCTGAACCATTTCATCGCGTGGGACTCGACCTTCTTGGCCCTTTTCCGACGACGACACTCGGAAATAAATGGATTGCCGTCGCCACAGATTATGCGACCCGTTACGCGATAACAAAGGCCATGCCAACCAGTTGCGCCACTGACGTCGCGGATTTTCTTCTTCATGACGTCATCTTACACCATGGTGCACCCCGACAGCTGCTTACGGACCGCGGCCGCTCTTTCCTGTCCAAAGTTGTCGATGACCTCCTTCGCTCGTGTGCTACAGCGCATAAGCTATCTACCGCCTACCACCCACAAACTAATGGCCTAACTGAACGTCTCAACCGCACGCTCACAGAGATGCTTTCGATGTACGTCTCCGATGATCATCGAGACTGGGATACCACGTTGGCCTATGTGACCTTCGCATATAACTCCTCTCGACATGACACTGCGGGATTCTCGCCTTTTTATCTTTTATATGGTCGCGACCCCATATTGCCATTTGAAACCACCTTGCCTCTCGTGCCATCTGCTTCCGAGTACGCGCGCGAAGCCATTGATCGGGCTCACATGGCTCGTCAAGTTGCCCAGTCTCGCCTCACCAGGTCACAGGATATGCAAAAAGCCCGCTACGACCACCGGCATCGAAATATAACGTTTGCCCCAGGTGACCACGTGCTCCTCTGGTCACCGTGTCGCCGTGTAGGTCTCTCCGAAAAACTTTTGTCCCGATACGCCGGACCCTACCTGGTCTTACGTCAAGTTAGCGACGTAACCTACGAGATAGCGCCATTGCACTCCAGTACGTCACCAAGTTCGTCACTAGTTGACATTGTCCATGTTTCACGCATGAAACCCTACTTCTGTCGCACTTCTCCGGACTCTCGCCGAGACGGCGCTCCAACGCCCGGGGGTCCTGCTACGGAGAGGAAGAAAAGGAAGAGGTGCGACTGACAGGCGCGCGACTGGGCCAATCAGCCATTGTGTCTCTTGCCTGTAGTTTTTACTCTGCAAATACATCTTGCTCAGAAGCAACCAACCTCGTAACATATATATATATATATATATATATATATATATGGAGTGCAGGAAGTTTTAAAACAAAACAAACTAGTCTTCGAACGAGAAAGAGTCAGAACTAGATAATCGAAGTCATAAAGAGAAACGATAAAGAAGTTGACTTTCTCTCCTCTCTGATCTTGTTCTTCAAGTGAAACTTAAAGTCAAACGGGGCCAAAAGTGAAATGTCAAAGCAAACTATTGAAATAGAATGCAGCCCCACAATTACGGACACCCCGCTGACGTTAGGAAAATTAAGATGTTCCACTGCAACAGCAAACACTCAGACTCTGTGATGTAGGTGCCAAAAACATTTGATGCACGAGAGTAGGTGTACACGTATTATACAATGAATGCCTCACCTACTCAGTAAAACAAGAATGGAAAAATCGCATGCCCAACACCATCTGCATAAAACGAGTGCTTCTACCGTGTTACTGAGCACGGCACCATATGATCGTATCCCGATTGTGGAAGCAGTGTCCAGATTGCGGCCATAATACATAACACATTGTCCTCGAATTCTGTGTTAGGGTGATCGCTGTGGTTCACAGCGCGAGAACAATTAGATACCAGCCACGTACAAGGACATAATGTCCGTAGCCGGCAAGTGAGGCTGGCAGGTTAAAAGAGATGAGCGATTGATTTTAACAATGGCTTTCTCCATATAAAGCCATCTATATGTGCCCAGGAGCAGACTTCTTTCTTGAAGGCTTTCCATATTGAGCAAATAATGATGAATAACTAATTTTTTATTGACAGCTCAAGGACTAAAAAAAGGACCTGTAGGTACGTATGATCTGGCGAAATTTTATTTCACAATATTGTTCATATTAACTCCTGCTTCAATGAAATAATTACGCAGAATTTTCATTCAGGCCATGTAAAAAACTTGACTTCACTGTATTTGCTTCCTACCCCATTAATGAATTTTATTGCCAAGAATTGTGCTGAAGTAAATGTAGTGATCCCCGTCCACATAAGAAGATATTGTAATTTATGACCAGCTTGAAGAAAACCCGCTCTCATGCGATAAATGCTTCCTACTACAAAGTGCTTGCTTTCCTCCAGCTGCTTGTGGAAACAATATTGATGGTAAGGCGTATATTGAAATTTTGTACTTGATAGCAACTCAATCAAGGCATCGTCGATTTTAAAACAGAAATTCCACATTTTGCTTTCCCCAACAATAGGGTGACCTATGCCTATGTTCATGCACGTACTATCAAGCGCTTCAAGAGAATTAAAAATGTCGTAGCTTAAGCAGCCGTGAATGCTCGAAGACTTTCCGCTTCACGCTTTCATGTCTGTTGCCTCCCCAAAGCACTCAATGTGCGGCATTCACCCACGCACTTCACTGCCTTTTTATGGCCAAAATTGCAGCAGTTTTTCAAGGGGCCAGAGTTTTAACTCTTGAAGCTGAAGGTGGGCTAGAAACACCGTTGAGAGATGTAAAATCTTCAGTACTCTGGCAACGATCCGCCACATTTTAACAAGACGCAGAATTAAGGTGCTTAAAGGCATCGTCCCGAAATCGAATCACTGCATACGCTGCATTGCACCTACAATGGAGTTTCCTACAATATTGAAATAAGAGCGTCCACTGCACTCGAAGTACCGAAGCATTCAATGTCTGTTTTCACAAGTGTCAAGATGCAGTGCTTCACTTTAGTGCTTCCAGATGGTCATACCAGAAAACGCCTATACAGAACCAAAGCGTTTCTACCAAAGCACATTGTGCATGTGTGCCGGTGGTGCAGTGTGCAGAGCGCTAGGCACCTGTGGCCATGGACCAAGAGGTTTTGGATTCAACTATGAATTACTTCAACTTCATCAAATTTTTCTTAGGGTGTGTCTTTTTTTCATAGACGTTATACGAACGTAAATTTTGGGACAGAAGGAACGTCAGTGAACTTTAGTCAACCCCTGCAACGAAAATTTGTGTTAATAATTGTAGTCTTCCGCTGTTAACGTATTGATAGTGACAGCCAGCTTTACCGCTGCGTAGTAGGTTCTCGGAGGTTATTTTGCCGACACAAGGGTGCGATGTGCCAAATGCACGCAGCAGGCTAGGCAAATATACTGGAATGATGATGTCATGGCGTCGCAGCTACCTGGCACCTCGTTACAGTCATTTCATTAAATTGACATAAAATGTTTTCCACGTTCGAATCTATGTAATAAATTTAATAATAATAACAATATTTGTATGAGTGTGGCGCCTCAAAACAACAATAGTGCCACAAGGCAGTAGTGGGATTGGGGCATAAAGCGGTAGAGGGTCCCTGGCTAAAAAAAGACTACGAAGTGGATAGAGACTGGTTCCAGCCCGCCAGTGCGCCAGGCATTGTCATCGCGTGTAATCGTTGTAAATATCTATAAATATACGTTTTCTTGTAAGATTATTGGTGGAGGTGCGGGGTACGCCTACCTGGCTTTTCCGGCAAACCAACACGGAACTTCGGAGTGGTCGCCACCTTCATTTTTCTGCAATGGCTCAACAGGCCCACCCACAAGAGCAACAGCAGCCGCACCTGCAGCAGCAGCAGCAGCAGCAGCACCAGCACCAGCAGCACCAGCAGCAGCAGCAGCAGCTGCCTCCTCTGATTCTCCTGCCTCCACGAGACCCCGGAACCTTCTCGGGCACAGGCAAGGACAAGGTGAATGTTGAAGATTGGGTCGCTTTGTACGAGCGCGTGAGCGAATACTATAGGTGGGACCCTACGTTGATGCTGGCCAACGTTGTATTTTACTTGTGGGATACGGCGCTCACCTGGTATGAGACGCATGAGTCGGAGTTGACCAGCTGGGACGTTTGCAAACTGAAGCTTCTCGAGTTATTCAGCAGGCCATTTGGGCGACAGCAGGCCGCGAGGAAAGACCTGGAATGTCGCGTGCAGACATCGACAGAATCGTATGTATCTTACATACAGGACGTATTGGGCCTCTGTCGAAAGGTGGACGAGAACATGAGCGAAACTGACAAAATCGCTCACATATTGAAGGGAATTGCCGATGACGCCTTCAATCTGTTGATCGTTAAAGATTGCGCCACCGTCGACGCGGTTGTGAAGGAGTGTCTGCGCTTCGAGCACGCCAAGAACCGTCGCAGATCCCGCCAGTTTGCGCGTCTGCCTAATACTGCAGCCACTTCGACCTGTGAAGACAGCCCCAAGTTCACGCAAGCTACATCGTCCGAAAATGTCACCCGAATCATTCGTCGCGAACTTGAAGCAATGGCTCCTGCAGCCATCGCCTCTGACGGTCCTACAGACAACGCATCCACCGCCTCCCTCATCCAAGCCGTCGTTCGCCAAGAAATAGCAAATCTCGGCATCACACCTGTTTGCGCTGTTCGCACCACCGAGAGCTCGGCTTCTGTTAACCAGATTCCGGTGTACCCTTCACGCTACCCTTCCCGCTACCGGAACCCTGCTGAATGGAGAACGTCGGATGATAGACCAATCTGCTTTCACTGCTCTCGCGCCGGCCACATTGCACGCTACTGTCGCAATCGTTGGTCATCCAAATCATCTTGGAACACTGGGACATGGCGTCGCTTTGAAGGCAGTTCTCGCCGCTTTTCTACTCCGTACAATCCACAGCCTGCTCCTACTAACGTTCAGGGCTGAAGGTTCAGCCGGTCGCCATCACCCCAAGGCCGCCGATCTCTCTCGCCGATGATTTCTCGATCCAGGTCCCCTGCACGACCTGGGCCCTCAACCTCGGGAAACTAGACCATGCAGCTCCCGGAGGTGACGCTGCATTAACGACCCATTCTGCAAATCCTCTGTTGACGATACCTACACGCCGCAACATTTTGGACCTTTTGGTGGATGACGTTACCGTTACAGCCCTGATAGACACTGGTGCACAAATTTCAGTCATGAGCGCTGCTCTCTGTACTAAACTGCGAAAAGTGATCACACCTCCTATTAAGTGTGCAGTAATGCTTGCCGATGGGAGCACATCTGCCGTTCTCGGCATGTGTACCTCTCGCGTGTGTATTGCTGGGCGCCAGACCGTCGTATTGTTCACCGTGCTTGAGCAGTGCCCACATGACGTGATTCTTGGCCTCGACTTTCTCTCTGCGCACTCCGCCCTTATCGACTGCTCAACGGGTCTTCTTCAGTTGGAACTGCCTTTTGACGCCGCTGTTGCCCATGACGCTCAAAGTCGCCTTTGTGCCACCGAGTTCCTGCATCTTCCGCCGCAAGCCGCGACTTGCGTGCAGCTCGTGTGTGATCCGCCTGTGAATGTGTCGTTGAATATGTTGAATATGTTGAATATGTCGTTGAATATGGTGAATATGTCGTTTCACCTATTACCGACGTTGTGCTAAAGCACTCCATTGCTGTCCCGCACACCGTGGTGAGAGTATGCCACAATCAGACCCATCTGTCTCTTTTGAACTTTGGTTTCTCCACGCATGTGCTGCCTGCTGGTATTAAACTAGGCGTCATGTCGTCGCTGCAAGAGTGTGATATTTCTGAACTGTCGGCTCAGCAACCTACTCCGCATGTCAACTTGCTCACTGCGCCCAACCTGTCAAGCATTGACATTGCCAAAATGATAGCGCCAGATCTTTCGCCCTCTGAAGCACAAGACCTCCACCGTCTGTTGACATCCTATGCGGACATATTCGATCTTGACAACCGCCCTTTAGGCCAGACATCAGTTGTGACCCATCACATCAACACCGGCGATGCCAACCCAATTCATCGCCACCCTTACCGCGTCTCCGCCGCCGAACGCTCTGTCATCCGGAAAGAGGTCAAAAAAATGCTCGCCAAAGGCGTCGTCGAACACTCATCTAGTCCGTGGGCATCCCCGGTAGTGCTTGTCAAGAAGAAGGACAACACATGGTGGTTTTGCGTCGACTATAGACATCTCAACAAGGTCACTAAGAAGGACGTTTACCCTTTACCAAGAATAGATGACGCCCTTGACTGCCTTCATGGCGCAAAGTTTTTCTCGTCCATTTACCTTCGATCTGGTTATTGGCAGATCGCTGTTGACCCACGGGACCGAGAAAAAACAGCATTTGTAACCCCCGATGGGTTATATCAATTTAAAGTAATGCCGTTTGGGCTTTGTAATGCGCCGGCCACCTTTGAGCGCATGATGGACTCCCTTCTGCGCGGCTTCAAATGGTCCACTTGCTTATGCTACTTGGATGATATAATTGTTTTTTCACCGACGTTCGCAAGCCATCTAGAGCGTCTGTCCAGTATTCTCCAACTATTTCGCAACGCTGGTCTCCAGCTCAACTCTTCCAAATGCCGTTTCGGCCGTCGCGAAATAACTGTACTTGGTCACCTCGTTAACGCATCTGGGGTACAGCCCGATCCGGACAAAATTCGCGCATTGACTCAATTTCCCGTGCCCTCTTCTCATAAGGATGTCCGGAGCTTCCTTGGTTTGTGCTCCTATTTTCGCCGCTTCATCCGAAATTTCGCCGATATTGCGCGGCCTCTCACCGAGCTTCTTAGAAAAGACGTCCCATTTACATGGAATTCGCCTCAGAGTGCTGCATTTTCGGCGCTCATTGCAGCCCTCACGACTACGCCAATATTAGCCCACTTCGATCAGACTGCCCCGACAGAAGTTCGTACGGACGCGAGTGGCCACGGAATTGGTGCTGTTTTAGCTCAGCGTCAGCATGGACGTGACTGTGTCATCGCCTACGCCAGCCGCCTTTTATCCCCTGCCGAGAGGAACTATTCAATAACCGAAAGAGAGTGTCTTGCTCTTGTTTGGGCTGTCGCTAAATTTCGCCCGTACCTCTTCGGCCGCAGTTTTACTGTTGTAACTGATCATCATGCACTCTGCTGGCTTTCCTCGCTAAAGGATCCCACGGGACGTCTCGGTCGTTGGTCTCTACGCCTCCAAGAATACACCTTCTCGGTCGTGTATAAATCTGGTCACCTCCACCAAGACGCCGACTGCCTGTCACGGTATCCAGAGGATCCACCAGACGCCACAGAGAGAGCTACGGAGGCTTGCGTCTTATCAATATCAGACTTTCTTGATATCGCTTCTGAGCAACGCCGCGACCCGGATTTACTTCCCATCATAGAAAGCCTGAGTTCCGCTACTCCTCCCACTTCTCTGAACTTGTATTTCCTTCATGAAGGAGTTCTCTACCGCCACAACATGCGCCCTAACGGCCCTGACCGCCTTCTCGTCGTGCCTTCCCATTTGCATGTAGATGTTCTCCGACAGCTTCACGATGAACCTGCCGCTGGTCACCTGGGAGTCACTCGCACTTATGATCGCGTCCGGCGCCGTTTTTTCTGGCCACGCCTATATCGCTCTGTGCAAAAGTATGTTGCCAGCTGCGGCCTTTGTCAACGTCGAAAACGACCAACATCGCTTCCAGCTGGCCTTCTTAACCCTATTGAGATCCCTGCTGAACCATTCTACCACGTAGGGCTCGACCTTCTCGGGCCATTTCCCACTTCTGCATCCGGGAACAAATGGGTTGCCGTGGCGACCGACTACGCGACACGTTATGCGATCACCCGCGCTCTTCCAACCAGCTGCGCTACCGATGTCGCCGACTTTCTGCTACATGACATCATATTGCATCACGGCGCTCCTCGACAGCTCGTTACTGACCAAGGCCGATACTTTTTAACTCGCGTCGTCCAGGATATCGTACGTTCCTGTTCCACGAACCACAAGTTCACAACGGCATACCATCCACAAACTAATGGACTTACAGAGCGCCTGAATCGCACTATCATGGACATGTTGTCAATGTATGTTTCTCCAGACCACCGTGACTGGGACGTAACGTTACCCTACGTCACCTTCGCTTACAACTCCTCCAGACATGGCACCGCAGGCTATTCCCCGTTCTACCTTCTTTATGGACGGGAACCCTCTCTGCCTCTTGATACACTCCTTCCCGCTGGTTCAAGCTCCCCTGTCACATACGTCCGCGATGCCATAGAGCGAGCCGACGCAGCACGACAGATTGCCCGAGAACGACTCATGCTTTCTCAAGCCTCTCAGAAAGATCGATACGATCGTCACCACCGTGAAGTTTCGTATGCACCAGGTTCTCTCGTACTCTTGTGGACCCCATGTCGTCACATCGGCCTCTCAGAAAAACTTTTATTTCGCTATAACGGACCATACAAAGTCCTTCGCAAGATCACCAACCTCACCTACGAGATACAGCGAGTCGTCGATGAAGCGCACTCAATGCCACCACCATCCACTGTTGTGCACGTCGTCAGACTGAAGCCTTATGTGTCACCCAACACTCCCCTTTCGTGACAAGCGCCGGGTCGGCGCTTTAACGCCGCGGGGTAGTGCCACAAGGCAGTAGTGGGATTGGGGCATAAAGCGGTAGAGGGTCCCTGGCTAAAAAAAAGACTACGAAGTGGATAGAGACTGGTTCCAGCCCGCCAGTGCGCCAGGCATTGTCATCGCGTGTAATCGTTGTAAATATCTGTAAATATACGTTTTCTTGTAAGAATATGATTATGAGAGACGTGGTACTCTGGAAATTTAGACCATCTGGGGTTCTTTACCATGCACCGAATTCTAAGCACATGGGCTTCACGTATTTTTGCTTCCATCGAATATGTAGCCCCCAGGGCCGGGATTTTACACCACGACCAGCGGGTCAGCAGTCAAATGCATTAGCCACTAGACCACAGTGGCGGCTGTTCAAATCTATATGATGTGTTTATTTATGCTAGGAAAATCTCCTGAAAGGGCTGCTTACAGGAAGACAGGCGGGTTCATGGACACCTTTCCACCGCAAAATTTACGTGGGGAGCTCATTATTTTTGTTTGCTTACTCCACGATCATTTCAGCCAAACTCTAATATTGAGCTTCAAAACGAATAGTTATTTACGATTGCATGTCGAAAGCAAAAAAATGTTTATGCGGTACAACGTGCACTTCTGGTTAATTTCTACCATTCTGAGTTCCTGGATGCACATGTAATTACAAACGATTGACACATATATAAGGCCTTCCAGTCGACGGCCTTCTACACACCGCTACTCCATTGACTCGGTAATCTTGGAAAGGTCGTTGATTGGTTCTGCTCTTTCTGCTTTAATTGTTTGGTGTTGTGATATTTATTATCATTTCATTTCCCAGTAAAATAGAATACTAATGGATTCACTGAAAGCTCGGAAATTACATTTTTTTTCCTTTCGGTACATAAAATGTTTTTATACATTGCTAAACAATTGCAATTAGCACGCGAGTACCGTAAACAGAAACATGCTGCTTTTGTAGAGAATACGTGCAGTGCACATATTTCAACAGGAACATTAGTTAGTTGCAAAGCATACAAGACTACTGCGCAACATTAGTAGTGCTGTCTGGGTAGATATTTTTCTAAATTCGCGAATCAATACAAAGCACAATGTGAACAAAATGTCATATTTTTGTTGCCTACACCTAGGTTTTTGAAAGGCTATCGGCATTCCGCGTCTCGTTTGATTGGTAGGGTGCCCCACTAACTTTATGAATTATTGACTTGGCGTCCTTGAAGGCTTCCTATTTAGTAGCATATTATGAGGAATTTTCGGAGCTTGAATCACGAAATCATTATTGAGCGAGCTCTAGTGAAGGTCTCCGAGAATTTAGACTATCTGGTGTCTTGCAATCAGCACCGACATCTCACAATACACGGGTGTCATTATTTGGCTTGCTTTGAACACAACTTCACGACTGGGACGGGAGGAGTATTTTTCGAGTAAGCAGCCGAATAGCGTAACTCGTGAACTACCTCAGCTACTGATTTTGTGGTGCGAGTCCATTTTTTCGTGACGCTGGCACGCTCAAAGATGACCGCCAGACATGAGTGTCTTGTTAATAAGCAACGCGGAATATCAGAAGGCTCAGCCGATGGCGTTTACTAGAGATAGGACAGTTTGGTGCGCAGGCGGCAGTAGGACAGTGCTTTTTTATTGCGATGGCAATTATATGGACACTCTCAGCGGGATTTCGCCGCCGGCGTCGTCGTCATGCACCATATATGTATACGTATCTATATATAGGAAAGCGCACGAAAAAAAACAGAATAAAGACTCCGGCGTGCGAAATCGAACGTGGGACCTCCGCGTCCTGAATGCGAGGCGTTAACCACTGAGCTTCAAAGAGGTACGTCGTTCAACGTTCAAACGGCAAGCAATTTTAGATGCGGAGCATCTTATACTCGCGCCTTGTAGTGCGCCGTCCGCGTCGTCTGCGCCGTCCACACCGCTTCTCGAACATTCGACAGCTGACGCGCGCGCATGCGCCGTCGCACCGTCGCCCACTCTTCCACCATCTGTGCATCCCTTCCTCCTCTACACACCGCGCGCGCTTCACTCCTCCACCATCTGTGCACCCTTCCTCCTCTGCACACCGCGTTCGACATCTACAATTCTCCTGATTCTCCAGTGGACGCGCATGTGGCATCGCGCTTCGAGAACATTCAACAGCTGACAGTGCATGCGCCGTCGTGCTGTATATATACTCAAGGTCGGCGCTCGCTCGCTCAGTTGCCGCTCGTCGGTTGGTTTGTACGGCGCGTCGACGTCCAAGGTCGCAGTGAAATGAATTCCAACGAATCCACAAACACAATGATCGACGTCCCTTCGACCAGCGCCGCCCTTTCGCATACGTGTGTACGTGTTCACTCATTTAACACCCCCTCCTACAACCACGTTAACCAATTTAGCCATCGACCCAAGTAAGTCGCAATTTAACACCCCATTTCACAACCACGTTAACCAATTTAGCCATCGACCCAAGTAAGTCGCACTTTAACACCCCGTTAACCAATTATATGGTCCGCATCCTCCTCAGTGTTCCCCCGAGGAAAGCTGCGGGCAATTTTTTTATCTACAACTTACCGCTGTTGGCGGGCATCGCGAACGAGGGGGGGGGGGGGAACTATCGTGTTTTCAGCACCATCTGCAAGATGGCGCAATGCGCGCGCGGCGGCTCTCATCTCTCACGCATACATTGGGCCCGCGAAAACTAGGTGAGTGGACGATCTCTCACACGCCCTTATCTGCCGGGGTGGGGGTTCATGCATCTTGGCTGGCATTCGGCTTGCACTGGAACGATTCTGTTGTACTTACGGGGCGCACAAAGGTCACTGCAATCATTCACAGCCTCCATTTGTGGAAAGGGCATGCTTTTCAGACACAGCGAAGTAACAAATGAGACGCTTATTTGCGTGCATCTGTACCTGTGAGTGCGTTTTGTGTGTCATTTGTGCGTGAGAAAGGCGGGGCACGTTTCTATCTCCTTGTCCTTCTGCGCCTGACCTTCCAATTTGTTGCTATTGCGTGCATTGCTTTACCTTTGCGGCAAAGCTGTGATTTTTTTCTTGGTTGTAAAGTAGGCATGTATAATCTGGCTAGGAAAATGCAGAATTACAGAATTGCAGAATAGCAAGTAACATGCACAAATTAAAACGAAAAATCACAGCGGAGGTCTACGCACACACCGACTGGCAGACACAACAGCGTAGGTCAAGTCAGCCACAGTAGCAAACACAGCTGCGTAAAAGCACAGCTTTTATTTGCGCTTTCTGTCATCTTTAGCTCGTATCTTCGTCGTAGTGAAGACACTAGGCTAAATCCTTGTACAAGGATCTTCGAAGATCAGAAAGCTACAACAATCGGAAAGCGTATGTCCCGTCTGTTGACCACCACTTTAACTTGCATACTAGTCCTCTGCATCACTTCTAGTACATGCCTACGTGGGTGATTAATTTTTCCGGGAGTACAGAACCGACTATATTATGTGAGGCATAAACATTATTTTCGCGGTGAACACAGAAATGTGAACTACAAAGAACGCAGCAGAGACCTCATTTGCATACTACCACCGAGACTTTAACTGTCTTAACAATTTTGCTGCTTGCAATACGTGAATTGACTTCAGCACGTAGTTCTATTGACGTTTTTTGTTCTCTAGTTTCGAGATGGCTGTGTGCAGGACTCTATGTAACAAGAGCTGTTTTTAATAATTAGAAAAGCATTGTAAATGTACGTGCTTCTTATTTTTTTTTTTCATTTACAGCAAACGCAACAAGAATCACCTACACCGTAAAGTGTGAGTAAATAAAAGAAGACTCCTGTATAGTTGAAGCTCAAAGCTATTCTTTATAATTTGTACATGTTTTATACTCAAAAAACAATTACTCGGAATGAATGAATACAGGTGGGAAGACAAAATGAATCGCCAGTTCACTGACCTGCTGCCTAACTGAGCTTGAGATAAGGGTAAGGCCAATAAAATATCACAGGAAAGAAATGGTACATTAAGGGCAAGAAGAGTAAAAAAGGAATTGAAGAAGATGCGACAGTGATTAAAGGCTTTTTGGCACGTACGACTAGAACTGGTCAAATGGCCAAGTTGCGGTCGAAACTAGCCTTTGTGGTCAAAATTCCAACGTCGCGGCTTTTTTGGTCACGAAGATATTTTCTACCGTGCTGCTTTTGTCGAAACGTTTTGAACCAGCGTATCTAGAGGTCTACGAGAATCGCCGGCAGATGTGAATTTCGTGTGCGACGGGCGTAAGTGATCATTGGTTGCGTCGAGGCACTTCTTGGCCACTGGACCGGTGCTAGCCGAAGGTTTGAATGATCCTTAGTGCTGTCTTTAAATACAGGTCTTCATAATAGGCCCGAAAAGCTTTTCCCAGTCCTAAGGAGTGAGAACACTTTGGACCAGTGTACCATAATAATTTCCTCCGATGAAAAGGCGATTGTGATACTGTTATCTCTGAGTCTAATAAGGTTTCCTTCTGAAAGTATGCGTAAAATCTAATATGATTATTGAAGTCAAACGTTCCAAAACCATCATATGATTATGAGAGATGCCGTAGTAGAGGGCTACCGAAAATTCAACCACCTGGGGTTTTAAAACGTGCACCTATATTTAAGCACATGGGCCTCAAGCATTTTCGCCTCCACCGAAAATTTATAATGCAATGTTAACGAGAATGAGTGTTCGTATGTGTTAACGCCAGAAAAAAAATCCGAAGTGAGGTGATGTGAGAAATCAAACGTTAATACGTGGGAGAATTTTTCAGTAACACGACACATTTCTATTGTCCTTTAAAAATCAGCCCATTGTGTGACAAACAAGTGGTACCAATCAAGGCTCATGTTTACAAAAACATGAAAACTCGAAGAGATGAAAACTTAACTCACAAATATATCTGAAGCCAAGGTTTCAAGGAGTGCGAAGGTCCTCACAGAGGAAGTAACAGGAGAGCAGCTGTTGCATGTGGTAGTCCGATGTCGGCCCTTCATCGGCGTGGGCGAAATGCGGTTCCTGTGGCTCACAAGTTCCGTATGGATACGCGTTGCGTTCTCATAGTACAAGCCCACTTTGTGCAAAGCTTTAGAGAGATCGCCTTTGGAATAACTCTTGAGGCTCCCGTGTTAATTAGCTCTTTCCAATTAGCATCAAGGCTCTCTTAGATAGAGTCGAGCTACTCAAGCGTTCCACGGCTGTAATTTAAATGCTACTAAACTTAGACCTTTTCTGAAGGTAGTTCAGCATGACCTGAGGTGCTGAAAGATTAGAGAGGGCAAACAATGCTGTTTTAAACTATTACTATGCATGATATTGAAAGTTATAATTAGGGCTCATGCTTCGTGAAGCATGAATTAACTAAAAAAGTGATTCTAATTGAAAATTATCTTGGTTACAAAGCTTTTAGTTGTGACAGATAGTCACGAAGGCACATGCATGTGAGTGAACCAACGTGAATAAACATTCGCATGCAAGGGAAAATTGCCATGGAAAAATGACAAATAAAACATGAATTAACAGTGAAGCCAACGTTAAAGTAAATTGTGGTCAATCACCAAGAACTTATAGTGTCTTGTGGCAGTGAATTCTATTGCGTCTCTTTTACTTAGCTTTGAGGTTATGTAAAACAGCATATAATTCAGCATTCGTCCACATCATGTACTCATGGATCCGAGACAGGGGACGGCACAAAATATGTCAACTTATTTACTGGTATTAGCTTCGATGTTTTCCGCTAGAAATAGCGACCATTCTACCAGTAGTTGGCGTCGTAGCATACGTTTCTTTTCAATTAGGAGCATTCAGTATGCACATTAAAAACTGGTATTGCTATCTGCTTTATTGCTTTCTATTTTCAAAATGTTCTACAATTATGTATCTTTCTTTCGTTGCACAGCATGTAAAACCGGCAGCTGTGTTTATCCACCGAGTAAGTGTTCTCTTTTCATACAATTCCATAGTTCGTTCCCTAGTAAACAGCTGTCATACGTCCTCAACCCTTGATTATCTTTAAAATTTACGGATGGAAATAACGAACAAAAAATGCATTATTGGTCGGTCCATACTAGTGGTCACTTCACGTAGAAATATATTTCTTTACACTAAATTGCAACAAAGAAGGGTGAGTGAGCTGACAATTTTGAGGAAAGATGTAAAAAATATACACATGCTACGTCTAGTAGAAAAAATTGTCTGATAAATAATATTGCTGTTAACATTCCTTGCACTTTCGTAAAGATGGGAAATTTTATGCTAACATAATATAACGTATCAAAAACATAGATGAAACAAGAACTCTGTTAAGATGCATACACCGTACTTCTTGAAATGTTTAGGGCTGTTATATGCAACAGTTTTATAAAGGTACTTTATACACCAGATGACCTGAAAATTTTAAGACAGTTTACGCGAATTAGTAATTTTTACAGTGAAATACGAGTATGACTAGGCGCAACAAAAAGCCACCACGAGAAACGACCATGGTAAAACGGCCGTAGAATGCAGCGGTACAGTCACTGTGATGAAACATGGAGTGAATATGTCAGAAAGAAACTTGTGGACCCTTACATTGAATACCATAAAACGTCAGATGTACAAGGCCGAAAAAAAACATATCAGCATTGCATAATTACACAACAAAGAGACATAAACTACCAAAAGAATCGCTGTTGATCAGGTTACTTTCAGTACTATACAAAGTTAATTAGAAGGTGATTTCACGCACAATAAGACGATTGATTTTATTGATTGATTTGTGGGGCTTAACGTCCGAAAACCACCATATGATTATGAGAGACGCCGTAGTGGAGGGCTCCGGAAATTTCGACCACCTGGGGTTCCTTAATGTGCACCCAAAGCTGAGCACACGGGCCTACGACATTTCCGCCTCCATCGGAAATGCAGCCACCGCAGCCGGGATTTGAACCCGCGACCTGCGGGTCAGCATCCGAGTACCTTAGCCACTAGACCACCGCGGCGGGGCGCACAATAAGACGAAGAATTTTCTATTGCTAACTTGCATAATGAACCCACCTCAAGGAAAGGCATGCCAAAATAGGCCATAATCATTCAATCAAGCAGGTAATTCAGAAATCAGCTGAATACAAGGACACAATTAGAGATTACAAAAAGGCAGAGTTCGGGTATCTTGTAGTTATACTAGCACTCTTATAGAAGCACTGTGTGAGGAAGGAGTACTTGAAACACATGTAAATGGCTGTGCCATAATTTGCACGTAGTGTTTGTTTCTACGCAAGAACAGCCACGGAATCCAAGGACATCGAAAGTTTTCATTGATACTCACTAAAGGCCTGAAAACGTGCTGAAACGACTCTATGGGAAGAGCATGAGAACAAATGTTAAGAAGTTATGCCCCAGAAACCTGCAATTTGCTGACGACATTATGCTGTTCAGCAATGATTGCGACGGAATAGAAAAAAAATAATATTTATTTTGCTTAAAACAAAAAGGTATTTGATAACACTTCGTCAGTTAGCAACCAAAAAATGTTGCTACAGTAAATATGCTAGCTATCAAGTTTACACGCAGACCAGCCTAATTAGGAATTAGAAACTAAGCATTTGTAAAATCAACTTTTTCGCCACTATGTCGCCAGCTGTACACATTATTTCGCAGTATCCACTACCTTAAATTACTGTCAGCCGACAGTAAAACTTCCTGAAGCTCAGACGCACTTGTCATTTCACTGAATGTTATCATGCGAATAACAAACCCGCTTCACGCAGCAGATAACTATCAAGCAGCAGCGCCTTCGCTTCATTATTTAGCTGACTGAATGAAGTAGGCGTTGCAGGAAGTGAAGTTGAATAAAGTGGTTTGAAATAAATGGATTCATGTAGGTGAAAGAAGTGGAAAAAGGGAAGGAAGAAGGGACAGGAAGGAAAGGAAAGGCAACGATGTTAACAAATCTAAGCAGGTTCGTATGCTACTCTACACAGGAGAAAAGAGTGGGAGTTCTAAAGATTGAAAAAGGTAGAGAGGAAAGAGCACGCACATAAAGGTAGACTTCACAGTCATCTTACATCATTATGTTTATTATCGCTAGTGCAAGTCTGTTACCTTCAAGAAGTTCAACACTGCCTTCTTGCCCTTTACCCGCGTTGTCCTCTCGAGATGTCAGCACTCCTGAATGGTCTCTGCGGTCATCAGTCTCTGATCTGTGTGAGCTAGTGTGGCTGTGAGACATGTTCTATTGAGGACAGTCCCAGAAGATGTGTTTCAATGTTTCCTCGCTACCACAGTTTTCGCAAAAAGTGTTGTCAGTCATTCCAACTTGAAAGAAAAATGACTTCGTCAATGCCACACTCAGCCTTCAACGGCAAGACAGATTGCTGTCATTTTGGCGTAGTCCAGTAAATACCTGAAGAAGTAAAGTAATGGGGCCGTGGTGGCGTTGGCTACACAATCTATTTGCTGTGTTACCAGTAGAGAAAGTGGCTTCTTGTGCAGCCACTCAAAGTTGGCTGGCAGCATTGGTGCTTGATTAGCGTATAGCCTCTAAAATGTCTCTTTCAAATGCTGACTGAGCAGCTGTATCACGCTACAGTGACTTGGCAGCCATTGAAATGCCACGTGGTGTCCTCTCTCGAACGCAGTATTGTTGAGATGCCTAGCCTTGAAGAACAATTCCTCGCATGTTCCGTGCTGCAGGGCGGACAGCAAACATTGCAGAGCTGCCTTCGAATAGGTGAAAACTGCCCATTGTTGAGGCTGTTCGTAGCGGACTACCTGAAGTGAAGATCGAAGAGCAGCAAGTTCTGCAGCTGTTGATGTCATTGGGGGGCGACTGTCTTGAAGGTTACGCTAGTAGCCTTCGCTAAGAATACCACTCCTCCAAAAGAACATTGCAGAGTAGTTGACCCGTTGACATTGATATGCAAGTGATCAGCGTACTTCTCGTGCACAAGAATGAAAGAAAGCTGCTTGAGCACTGGCGATGAGAGCTGACTTTTTTCGGATGTCTGGTACGGTGAAGCGCCCATGAAGTCGAATGAAGCGTCGGGGTACCGCTGGCTTAGACGTTGGGCTGAAGCCTGACGGAATCTGGGCAACATAATTTGAACGTTTCGCACAATACGACGTCCATGGCCTTTCTGAAGGCAATGCTGCTAGGTGGTAGCAATGAGCCGGCAAAAATGCCTGATATGAGCTCATAAGGTTTCAACGCCAGTGTGCGTTTTTAATGGTTGGTCCCGTGCCATAGAAATTTCGCATCAGTCGACGAACAATTTAAAAATTATGGCAAACTCAGAGAGCCTGAGCTTGTACAGCCTTCTGAGTGCGAATATTTGTCTTACAAGTATTAGTCAGTATGGGCCGACTATATGAAAAGGAGCCGAGAAGCAGTGGCTTGTGCTGCTTCAGCATTGCATCTGTCAACACGTCCCATGTTTTTCTCACACAGGCACTTCAATAATTGGGAGACGGCTGTCAGGTGCTGTTTTATGCAAGATACATGTGGGCTCCAACAGATCTCTCTGCCTATCATCGTACCCAGATATCTGCGGTTTCGGAAATAAAAGATGGTCCACCCTCCAATAAAGTTGGCATAGTGCGTCATTGGCGTACATGTGAAAGCCACTAATGAGCATTTTTTTCGGGAAGATTTTCATGCCTTAGTAGCCGAGATAGCTTGCTGTCGATGTTCCAGATTTTCAGAGCCTCATTCGTACCAGGAGACGTGTGGCGGCTATGTCCAGATACATATGTCATTTGGGTATATAAATACCACGATCGTACATGGCAGGTATTTGTTGAAGAAGTTAGGAGAATGGGCAGGAATCGTAGTCAGCGTAGTGGTGAGGGGTGGAATCTTCCCGCATGTGCTATGTTCGAGGGCCCACCGGCATAAAAACGTCGACTGAGAAAAGCTTGACTGTTAAAAACTTACTAGTATGACCACAATCTATGCTGTGAAGGTGATTGGACAGCAAAGCTGGAATGGCACCCGGAACGATTACACACTGTGATTGTATTCTCTTCCGCTATGGAACTGTACGAGAGTACGAGTCACGTCTGAACTCATAGAGCGGATCTTAGAGAAAAACGTCGATTAAACTTTCAATCTGCTTATTTGAAATGATTGATAGCATTGTGCCATCGTCACTTATGCAGAGTGTTCTGGATATGATTTTAATCCATGGAAGCACAATCACGGCACCATTGTTCACATTGACTCTTTTCACGATGCGGCTTTTCGTATACACGTTGTTCTTCAGAACTCTTCACTATACGTGGCCTTCCCTTGGCCATGCCGCAGCTGAAAGTCAACGTCTTACTGGACAAGACATTTTACTTGTCTGTAATGTAGTCACGTCACGTCCTGTTTTAGCAAGTTTGCTGTCTTGAACCTGCATGTAAATTTATATTTTATGCGCTTATTGATGTCTCGTCAGCTGTCAGTGGTGCCTTAACATCTACACATGGTTTTAATTATCACCTTGCTGTTTTTTTATTGGAAGGAAACCTTTTGTATGCGTACACATCAGACCACTTATTACGGGCGCCTTATTATTCATCGTGTGGTTTCGATGCATTTTATTGCTTTTTTTCGAAGGAACCCTCAGCGGTATACTGAAACCTACCCCCAAGTGGATTTCGCCAAGGTGTTTTTTTTTGCAAGCATTTTCCTTTGCACGGATACTAAACTTTTGGGGTTAGATATATGCAGCTTCTATGTAAAAACTCGAGAGCCTTAAATTAAAAAGTCATGAAATCAGCCTAAATATGATTATGCGAAAAAGAATGATTAGGACAATTGCCACAGCAAAAAAGAAAAAAACTTGTCTGGCCATCCCATGGAATATTCTGAAAGTGCATACTAAGGGCAGCTACTCAAAAGCGAATGATCTCGTCAAAAAAGAAAACACAAAATACCTTTAAATAAATATAGGCAGTAGCATTTATGGCAGACATTTGATTGATATGTGGGGTTTAACGTTCCAAATCCACCATTTTATTATGAGAGACATCGTAGTGGATGGCTCCGGAAATCGCGACCACCTGGGGTTTTTCAACGAGCACGAAATTTTGAGCACATGAGCCTACTTTTTCACCTCCATCGAAAATGTATCCGCCACAGCCGGGATTCAATCCCACGACCTGCGGGTCAGCAGCCGAGTGCCTTAGCCACTAGACCACTGCGGTGCGGCCTCGCAGACATTTTCGAATGGTGGCATGCAGTTTTCCCGCAGCCTAAAACGAAAAAATTACGTCTATTGTAGACTGCTAGCCTAATCAGAAAAGCGGTAATATGGAGGCCAACGATGACATTTTTTGAGTCCATACCTAGGCAACGGGTTATGGAAGGAGGAGACACTTTCAGGATTTAGGAAGAAAGTTGAGCAATGTACAGGGAAAAGAAGCATAGCCGTCATTTCAGCTTTCTAACGAAAAGAAAAAGTGTATTTACGCAGGCCCTTCGATGCACAAGGGAAGTCATCATTGCTCCCCTGCAATGCCAAGTTTTTAACAAAGCTGGAAATGTTGCCCGGAATAGCGAAGAGTTCTGCAGACTGATGTTATCGGAAAATTCCCATTGAATAAACTATATCAACTCCCACCACAAAGGATGGATTTGGGATTCTCGTCAGACAGCTTCGTTTGTGGTAGACATAAAGTAGGCTTTGATTGATTTGTGGGGTTTAACGTCCCAAAACCACTATTTGATTATGAGAGACGCCGTAGTGAAGGGCTCCGGAAATTTTGACCACCTGGGGTTCTTTAACGTGCACCCAAATCTGAGCACACGGGCCTACAACATTTCCGCCTCCATCGGAAATGCAGCCGCCGCAGCCGGGAATCGAACCCGCGACCTGCGGGTCAGCAGCCGAGTACCTTAGCCACTAGACCACCGCGGCGGGGCAGACATAAAGTAGGCTCAATAATATTGATAATCGTATTGTTGAACACCATTGCATTAAAACCAGAGAATCACCAATGTCAAAACTGGGGTCGCGTTCATGATCCGCATCCACTTACTACTATTATTGCTGTCAAATATGCTTCATGTGCTCGGAACGGTTCTCCTCCAGTGCCTGAATGACTTCCCAAAAATTCATATTTTTTCAGTTGGTGCATTAGTTTATATGTGCTCGTACAGGTTTGAAAAGTAATAAACGAAATTCACGCAGGATGGTAGCAAGTTCAGTGACCTAGCAAATTTAGACGCGCATGTAGTTCTTCACAGTCCTTATTTACACCATATGACGTGAATTGAGTGAACAATTGTTTGGCGTAATGCATGATTGATTGATTGATATGTGGGGTTTAACGTCCCAAAACCACTCTATGATTATGAGAGACGCCGTAGTGGAGGGCTCCGGAAATTTAGACCACCTGGGGTTCTTTAACGTGCACCCAAATCTGAGCACACGGGCCTACAACATTTCCGCCTCCATCGGAAATGCAGCCGCCGCAGCCGGGATTCGAACCCGTGCCCTGCGGGTCAGCAGCCGAGTGCCTTTGCCACTAGACCACCGCGGCGGGGCTTGGCGTAATGCATATGCTAAGATTAACAATTTTCGTTACCTTAGCCTTACCAATATTATGTATCAAATGCTACGCTATTTCGTTTTTCTAAGAAAACCAGCTGAGGTTCTTGTTTTTTTCTTTGTAGTGTGTCATTGTCCAATACCAGCGGCACAAGGATACGTGCGTTTCCCAGAAGACACTTGGTATTACAACAGTACATCAAAGACGTGCCAGCAAAGTGATCGGGCCCTGTATGTTTGCAATAACTTCAGGGATCAAAACCACTGCAATAGAAGCTGTTCAAGAGCTTGGAGGTGGCCGCCGAGTGTAATAAAACGTAACTAACCTGTGGTTTGATGTCTTTTTGGCAACTCGCTTCAATAAAAGCATGGATTGGTAATAGGATGAATTGGTGCTTTTCATTATTTACGCAGCCGAATATAGGAGTTTGTCTTCAATGCGAAGCATTTCTTTGCATACTGCAAACACTTTGAGCGTCTATCATTCTATCTATCTATCTATCTATCTATCTATCTATCTATCTATCTATCTATCTATCTATCTATCTATCTATCTATCTATCTATCTATCTATCTATCTATCTATCTATCTATCTATCTATCTATCTATCTATCTGTCTGTCTGTCTGTCTGTCTGTCTGTCTGTCTGTCTGTCTGTCTGTCTGTCTGTCTGTCTGTCTGTCTGTCTGTCTGTCTGTCTGTCTGTCTATCTATCTATCTATCTATCTATCTATCTATCTATCTATCTATCTATCTATCTATCTATCTGTCTATCTATCTATCTATCTATCTATCTATCTATCTATCTATCTATCTATCTATCTATCAGGCAACCTACATCAGGGTGCTCTTGTGATCACCCGCTTGAGTTAGGGTAAACCAAAATTAGCGTGGGAGGGTAAAATATATAGTTTAATTAAAAGATACGAGACCTAAAGCTTTGCCTTTAGGAGTTCAACACGATAGCGACACCCTGTTTGTAGAGCGTACTTCAAACACTTGTTGCATGAAACCTTTTCGAATTCGCTATGCACTCACTACGTGATTTTAAGTGAATAGGCGCAGTAGCGTGTATGCATTTGGTAGTGGGGTAGCGGAATTCTACCACGGAGCCATTATGATAATCACATATTGTGACACCCGTTGGATATGGACGCTTGCATTACGCTTTATTACTCTAATATTTCATGTTGCGCTGTGAAGCATGTATACAGGACGCATGTGTTTGTGAAGAATCACAGCTACTTTGACTGCGTTTAAAAGCGAATGAAGTTCTTTCCTATGCTCTCAGAAGTAGAGGCATGGCCGTGTGGAAGAACATCCGCTTGCCATGAAAATGGCATGGGTTCAATACCAACCTGAACCCAAACAACCCTGTTTCGATGTCCACTCTGATCCAGGATTTTTATCATTTATTTATTTTATGCATCATTCTCGATTTTGCAGTCACGCATAGAATGATTTTTTTGCTCACAACCAACGACGCCGACGCCACTTAGCCTAATAACGTAGAACAGTAGAAGAAGGTAACGAGGAAATTATTTCTAGTTCTGGAAAGTGGCGAAAGGCAAGAAACTTCGCACGAAAATAATTACGTGTTCGCCTCACTCACCACAGACGTTGCAATATCACCATATATTGAGGTTCTTGAGTAACTGGTGAAGTAAATGTGAATCGTGTAAGTCAAATGTTTTTTTTACCATTTGCAATCAAGTAAATACCAAGTCGGAGTGAGCTGATGCCTTCTATACTGATGAGGAATAGATTTTAATGACTGAACTCAGTAGGAATTCTTTAGTTCATTATCTAACAACTGAAGACGTTGAAACAAAACGTTATTTTTTAGGCAATAAGAATTTCTCTCAAAATATATGTACAGTTTGGCAATCGTTAAGCTTTTCTCAATGGCAATTTATTTAGAAAGTTTGTCTTTTTCTACGCCTTAATAATTACTGTAGGCTTCACGTTTTATCGTCCAATGAATTGATCACTAATGTAGGTCTAGAATAATGACATTCTTTTAAGCTTATCCTTCTGATGTAGGATAAGCTTTTAAACAATACGAGGCTCACTTGACAGAAAGTTTTTATTGAGGTCCATACTATATTGATTGTATTATTAGGGAAACAAATTCCTGACCGTCCTTGTTGTAATCAGATGCACAGGCAAGGTATCAGTATGTTAGAGTTTCTGAATGCTCTACCGACGGTCAATTCACAGAAAACTTTCATTTTTAATATAATTGAAGTAACTTCCTAAGTAGTGATATAAAAGGCAAATAATAAAATTGACGCAGTACAGATATCAGCGGACAATGTAACACATGTCAATCGTTAACGAATGCAAGTATTAAAATTTATTTGACACAATGTTCAAACCCATCAGTTGACTGTCACTTCGAGAGTATTCATTGCGATAGGTTCTGAAAAGTACAGTTGAACCATCCTTGATAAGCATTCAGATGACGAGGTGTTCAACGTTCTTAACACGAAGAAATTTTCTGCCACCAAACCGAAGTTTGTGGGGCCAAATTCATCACTTCTGGCATAGGTGTGTACCATTGGTTGATTTAATTCTCTAAAGACATATCCATCACACCAGCACGGCAAAGACATTCTCTTGCGGGTGTTTTTAATGTGGAGAGAGAGACAGAGAGTGGAAAATGTGATGCGCAAAGGCAGGCAGGTTAGCCGAGAAAGAAATATCCGGTTGGCTGCCCTGCACTGGGGAAGAGTGTGTTTTACGAATGCCTTTCCTTGCCATATTGGATTGGCAGACAGTGCTGCAATTGAACATTGCGGCACTGATGAAACAATTGAACGTGTTTTTTGTCAGTTCCGCCAGTACAGCTTTCAGAGACAGGCCCGCGCAGCAGTTCTTGCGTGAGTGACTCGACGACTGGCCGCTTTCTCAGAAATCAATTTTCGAATGCCCGAAGACCGAGCCTCACGTCTGAAAGCGACGAAGGCCCTGGTGAATTTTTTCGGGCAACCCACCTCGTTAAACCATTGTGACACTCCTGCGTGTTTGTGTGTGTGCGTTTATATTTCCTTGGCTCCCTCATTACTATACTGATTTTTAGCGTAATTTTTTTCTATCTCTACGGCAGGTACGTTAGGCGTAAACCTTACTTCACAATACATTGATAACATTCAGCGTCTCATCCGTATATAATTTATGGTTTTAATAAATATTAACTTTTGAAAGACCTTTTCTGCTCTTATGAAATTCTTCCCACATTTTTTATTAAAATGATGAAATATGAGATGCTGGTGTCATTAGGAAAACACCGGCTACTCCTTTTCTCTTGGTAGACAACATATGCTGTAAGATCAACAATAAGGGCACAAAATTTGAGACTGTACAACATACGATGTTAAAGTACACAATAGCCAATTTTGACGGGTCGGTTCACATACAGATAATAGTTTCATATGCTCTACACACAAGGTCACTTAACACTAGATACATATGTACACAATTTACACATGCAAGGTCAGTTCACACTGAAACACTGTAAGTATTACATATTTACTTTTGCATGAAGGCGGCATCACATATGGTAGGTCAGTATTTCCATAAAGTTTTGAATTCTTCGAAATTTCGGGAACTTCAGAAGCAGGTGACGTAAATCTTCGTCAGGGTTGCCGCAGGAACACTCTGTATTAGGCGCACACTTTAACCTATGTAAGAAGTGTCACGTAAATGCTGTACCAAGCCGTTGGCAGTGGACCAATGTTTCAAATCTCCTATTTTTTCTTAACTGTGATGGTATGCTTCGTTGTATACAAGGGTATATTAAATATATGTCTGAAGTTCTAGAATTTTTGTCGAATCATTTTTATTTGGTGAGTCTACAGGTCATCTCTCTGAGAAGTAGACGCATTTCAGTGTGTCAAAATGGCAGAACAATTATACCTTCGTTATTGTGGGCCCTATTTGCCGCGGCGTCCGCTGCAGTAATTCCTGGAATGCTGCAGCGACGTAGAATCTAATGAAACGCGATCACGTCGTTAATTTGTATTGCCTTTGCGTGTTCTTTTAGGGTCTCATAGAAGAGAGAAGCGTTCAGAAAGAGTTTTCTATCACAGTGCAGTGACGCGAGAGCGGCCTGCGAATCGCTAAAAATGACCCTTTTTTGGTGCCTCTTTTTTGGATGCAATAAAGCGTAGCGCAGATAGAATTGCAAGCGTCTCCGCAACAGAAGAAGACTTCCCTCTACATAATTTAATTCTCTGCTATATTGCAAAGTATCGAATAACAAAAGCTGAAGAGGAGGTGTTTGCATTGCAAGAACAGTCTGTATACACGTGAATGCACTGCGAATATAGGGAATAAATCTGAAATAGTGCCAGCTGCTACGCAACTTCCACAACCATGTTCCTTTTAGATCTTATTCTCTCGACCGACAACTGTATTTTTGGTCTTGGCAGCATCCAAGAAGGGAAATTAGCATCAACTCTTTTTATCTCATACCTCAGTAATAATGCTTTATGTTCATGCGCAATCTTGTGTAGCTTACACTCATTTCTTTCTGTAAGTGCGAAGTTCAATGAATGCGTCTCGTGCCGAGTTGAAATACGTAAAACATGGCGACCAGTTTCGACCGTTCGTATTACGGAGAATGGCAGGTGACGAGCTTCAGCGATTGCGAGAAAACTCGATGTTGCCTGTGAGACTCCCATGTACACCCATGCACACCCTTGACCCCCTTTCCAGTAATCTCTGAAGACGCTCCTTTGTGGTTTGCGATAAACCTTGGAGAATCAGTGCTGAATATGTAATCTTTTGTCTTATTAGGGCGTTATGCACTTTCAGTAGTGAAGAGACTTATTCCTTCATTTTGTGCCAGCTATTCGACATACTACGTTTATAGTTATGTTAGTCTTCTTTTTGAGAGCGCGAATGGGCGACGCCCACGACATGTGTATATCAAAGGTAGCGCAAAGAAACTGGTGTTCTTTCACCAATGTCACCATCTGTCCATCCAGCGTAAGTTTGAAGTTGTTCATATGTCGTCTAGTGAAAGGTAATGACTCATGCCTCTTTCCTTCAAAAGTTCTTTGACAACCTCAAAACCTCGTTGCAACACTGCTTGAACTTCGCATATATCTGGTCCTGGGGCCCATATGCAGATGTCATCTGCGTAGAGCCAACACCTCAATCCGCTTGGTAAGTTTCCCGGCAATGCCGCCATAATACGGTTGAAGAGGAGTGGGCTTAGAATACTCCTTTGGGGGACGGGCTGTGTGACGGAATGATAATTAATAATATTTACTTTGTCCTTCAGTTGTATCCATGTATATTTTCCAATCGCTCAAAAAATTTGAAATTATTTGCAGCTATCGACCACATAGTCGAACTTCTAACATCCCCGCCAGCACTGGAATGTGACTAAATGAGTCGATTTCTTTCTGAATATCGAGAAATACCGCTATTGTGATGTTTCCAGACATGCGTTCATGCGCAATACATGTGACAATATCTCATATCGCATCCATTGTGCAACGCCTTTGACGAAAGCCTGTTATATAGTCCGACAACACCTTTATATGTACACGCCACCAATAAAGCATACTGTATAACATTCTCTCCATCAACTTACAAATACTACTTGTGAGATTGACTGGGCGAAATGATTCAAGACATAAAGGGGTCTTTCCTGGTTTTAGGAATGGAATTACTTGACCTAATTTCCATGAATCAGAAATAGTCTCTGATATGCATATATCCTTATATTGCTATAGCAGTGTCATTCTACCTGCTGGTTCAAGGTTCTTCAGCATCATGTACGTAACGCCATCTGGTCCTGCTGCTATTTTTGTACGACAAAACTGAAGGGCACACTTAAGTTCGTCTAGATTAAAGTCGCAATCAAGTTGAGGGTGTTTTGACATAAAACACGCACGCAACTTTTGAGTGGCAAGTGCTGCGGAACTCACAAATTGTGGGCGTGTAGTTGTCCTTCCTGGTCTGGTTATCAGCCGTCACAACTTGTCTGCAACATTTGTTCGTAGAGTTTTCAGGACTATGACAAGAGATAGAGAAGCGTGGCTCTAGGTAACAGGACCACTGAAGGATTGGACGGTTGCCCATATTCAAGGCACAAGAGTGAAATGACTCAACAACAAGCAGTATTGTCGCCATCATCTGCTACCTAATTTCTGTAATCGACGGTGTGATGTTGCGTGAGTTTTTTCTGCCATCTTGTAGTCCTCGAGTTTCCCGCTGTAATGGTAAGCCCGCTCTGCTCGTATTCTGCTTGCTCTTAGGTGTTCGTATTCCCTGTCAACTGCAAAATACTGATTTGGCTCTATGACTTGCGTAGTTCAAATGTTGACGTTAAACCCCACATATCAATCATTAGCTCAAATGTTTTAAGAGTGGCTCAGTATAGTTGTAAATGTTTCTAAGTTTGGTTTTTCGCCTAATGCACCCGTTGTGCGATGACAAAAATGACGCCAGTTAGTATATTCTGAGTGGCGTTCAGTCCTTGTACATTTCATAAGTATATATTCTACTAAAATTGGGAAGTGATCACTGCCATGCGTTTCTATATCCGTTGACCAATCAAAACCCTCTAGAAGGTCATGTGAACATAGCGTGACATCTATACAACTTGAGTAACGATATCCTCCTACAAAATTGGACAGGTATCCTTTAGCACAGTCAAATCGCATATCTCCGCAGCATAATCATCAACATTTCCGCCAGAATCAGTAGGTTCACTTCCCCAGATTACATTATGAGCGTTTAAGTATCCACAAACCAGCACACATGAGTCCATGACATTAAAAACATTAACTAGGCTGTCTAAAAATATTTTGCTAGAAGATTGTAGATAAAGGCTTATCACAGTGACACTTCTATTTTTAAAGGACATTTTGCAGGCACCACTCGGGTATATCTGAGTCACTTTACTGTAATAAATAGGATGGAAGGTGTTTTTTAGTACAAATCACCGCTCTGCTCTTTTCAGCTCTGCGCGACGATCACGTAGTTAGACAGTCGGAAATCATATCTCACACCTGCTTCCTGCAAGCATAGTATAGGGAAGCTATCTTCAGCAAGGAGTTTTCAAAAATCAGCTGACTTATAACAAAGTCATTTATCATTCCACTGATATATCTGAAAACATTCTTATTACGACTATTCATAGTAAGCCTGCCGTGAAACTGACTGAGTTTGTGGGAGCACTAGCGGCTGCATTGAGAGCAATGCTTTTACTTCCGGTAGGTTGTTTGCATGTGGAAGAGCACTGATCGCATGAACAACTGTGCGTAGCATCGGCAGGATAACACCAGTCAAAGGTGCGGACGCGTAATCACTAACCGGCACAAAAGCCCCATCCGTTGTCGGAGCTGACCATCGAGGAGGAGTATCAGATGACAGCTGAGATGGTTTGTGCGTCAGCAGTGGATGCTGAGAATGTGGCTGAGATAATTTTTGATTATTTGTCTGCGCTGGTGTCTGCGAGAGATGAGCTCGGTTCTCTAAGGGCAGATCTTGTCGTTCGCTGACAGGAGGTTGTCGGCTCGGTTTCTTCAGAGCTGCATTCCGCCTGGTCTAGCTCTTTGTGGGAAGCTGGAGCCCCATCTGTTACACTGTCAGGGTAAGGTGGGGGCGCATTACGCGGAGGCGACCTTCCGTGTATCCACTTGTGCCGGCGTACTGACCTTACTCCCGAAAATAACTAGCATGTATATTGAATCCTCGTCGATTTTTATATAAAGGATGAGGCAAATAGTAGTAACTAAAATTACTTTTGTCGTCTCTTGGGCGTATTGCTTATGGTTGAAAACGAATAATTGATTGGCTATTGTACGCAGGTTGACAATTTGCATGACGCTTGAAATAAAACAGTTTATGGCACCCTGTATTCTACTCCTATTTAACTAGACGAAAACCACCAGATATACAACCTGGTGATGCACACGAGTAGGATATGGTCAAAAACCCTTAGTGCACTTACGAATGTCCAATGAACGATATTTTTAAAACTAATATGGGTGTTTTACGTCCCAGGACCACTGTATTAAAATATAAAAAACGCCGTATATAGTGGAGAGCCTAATTTCTGGAACTACTTTCAAGAGTAAAAGTATTTTGGTTATTGCAGCAAATATGTTGCAACACAAGCGAAAAACGTAGATACTTACGGGCGCAATGCTCGGTTACCCATAGCAACTTTCGACGAATGGATAATTTAGACAGAGGCCTTACAGATACTTGGCCATTGATACCCCTCGGCTGCCTAGCTTCCGCAGGTGAATTTTTCCTGAATGAATAAAAAGATATTGAGATCAGCTAGTTGCTGTTCTGAGCCAGACCACATCGTTCAACACCATTCAACTGCGCGCTCTCCACCGTTAGGACACCGGCAGTCTATGTATGATCACTGGAAATTACAAAAACAGAAGAAACAGAAGTAAGTTATCTCTCCACATACTCGATGAAAAGGCAGCAGAGAACATGAAAATATCACTGCCAACCAGTACCACCCAGGGTCCATGGTTAAAGCTTTCACTGAGCCATCGGTATTTATCTCAACGATGATGATTGTGATGGCTATCGCACTTTCGGCGATCATCAACTGTAATGTCTTCCATATGGTATGAGTTAAGAAGTCTTTAGACTAATGCATTATAACATTATTCTCACCATAAACTCTGAAAGAAGTTTAAAAATGTGAAGCTGAACTCAGCGTCTGCATCAAAAACAGCCTTTTCACGCCATTAAGCATGTATGGAATTCTGTTTTTCAAAGCTGTTCTTTTTTTCACCCCGAAGACAGTGCAATTTGTGTGCAGAAGCAGTTGTAATAAAAGCTGTACAAAATGCTTATTATTAGGAGTATTCACATAACTGGGTTTAATCAGTTTCCTTTGAATATTACTATAGTATTAGGAGAAAATCAAACTTGCTGCAAACTGCAAAACTGCTGATACGTGTCACACGTTATTATAGTAAAAAATTGGACAAGAACGCGTAGTTTTGCAAATAAAAAGATAACTATTTGAAGGCCATTGGCTTGCAGTGATGATTACTTCCATGTACGTTCTAAACCATTATTCGTGCATCGTAATTTGGCCTTAAGCCGTCTCAGCCACGTTGTCATTTTTTTCTTGTAAAAGACATCGACCTTAACAAGCACACATTTTGCTGAACTTGTGATGACATTTGTGCAACGACGACAGTACAGTTTTCGTGCACTGGCCATCAGTTTGGGCACGTTTCATTTCTACTGCTCGTATTAGGTATTCGTTATGAGTGCATGAATCTTCAGCTGCTTCTACAATTATTCTATGATTGAACAATACCGTATTTTCGTCGAAATATTTGAGCACTACCTTCCCACGGCACATCGAAGAAAACTAACTGGCTGTAAAAGTAATTCCAAATACCTTCTTTAGGAAATTATTGAAACTATCAGCGGTAATTTATTTTGTTAATCGCGGATATGCTACTTTATGTTTACCCTAACTGGTTCCCATATGAATGAAAAACTTCTCCGTCAAGAAAAAGACGAAGACGAAGACGACGACGACGACGACGAAGACGAAGAAGAAGAAGAAGAAGAAGAAGAAGAAGAAGAAGAAGAAGAAGAAGAAGACGAAGAAGAAGAAGAAGAAGAAGAAGAAGAAGAAGAAGAAGAAGAAGAAGAAGAAGAAGAAAGAAGAAGAAGAAGAAGAAGAAGAAGAAGAAGAAGAAGAAGAAGAAGAAGAGAAGAAGAAGGTGTGTTAAATGAGAAGAAGGGGGAGAGATCAGCCTTGCAAGCGAGTTTCTGGCCTGCTACTTTTCATGGGGGTAAGGGGAAAAGAGAAAAAAAGAGGAGGGTATGATGAGGGGTGATTGTGGTATAGCACAATGAGTCACTGCAAAGAAGGTCTCGTTCGGTTTAGTACATACGCAAAAGTCTCTACATTAGAAGATTCTCTAAAGACGGGAATCTAAATCTGTCTTGTTTAGAAATGCAAGCAGGCCCTTTTAAACTGCGTTTAAACTGCGTTTCTCAAGCACCGAAAAGTTTCTCTTCCGAAAATGGTCGGCGGTCTAGGTCATCTGTGAGGCGCTTAAGAGATTGTCTTTCAACTGCCTATAAAGGGCACACACACGGGAAGTGATTAATAAGTTTCTGGCGTGTTACACAAGTAGCAGTTAGAATTTTGCTCTTGTCCTATTATGCATAAGTATCATCACGTGAGTGCAACACCGAGCCGCATTCTATGTAGTAGCGTTTCTTGGTCTCTCCTAAGTCGGAATGGCAGGCAAAAAGCACGACATGCGTGAAGACTGTAAATGCGCTTGTGGCGATAATCTGGATCATTGCATAGTCTTCGCATAGGTGTCTTCATACCTCTAGACAGCAAGGCATTGGTGTCATACGGGGAAAAGTGAACTGATATCACTTCGCCACTAGTGTATGCCATTTTCGCTTCTGCATCAGCTTATTCATTTCCAGCTACGCCACAATGACTGGGAATCCTTTGCAACGCAATTGTATGTCTGGATCAAAGTGCGTCATTCAACATATTCATTATGTCACAAACCAGAGGACTGTATTCAGGCTCTTGTTTCATGTAGTTTCTAATTAGCTGAAGAGCGGGCTTGGAGTCACAAAAGAATCTCCATTTCGCTGAACTCTGCTGTAAAGTGTAGCACGCAGCTTGTCGGATGCCGGTCAGCTCGGTAGCAGTAGATGATGTCCTTTGTGCTATTTTGAAGCGTTGAGTGATTCCCAATTGAGGCACAGTGACAGCTGCTGCTGAGGATGTCTGTGTGACAGAGCCATCTGCTAAAATGTGTACTGTATATCTGTACATATAGTCAATAAACGACCAATTGAAATGCTTAAGAGCAGCAGTTGGTATTTTTGACTTCTCTGTTATCCCTGGGATCGAAAGTTGCATGATCGGCTTAGGATTCGTCCAGAGTGGTATGTCGGAGATAACATGTGGGGCATAATTTGAAGGCAGCAGATCTTGGTGTGACGAAACAGCTTCTCAGTATGCAGCATTGGGTCATGTGTTAGAAGTGTCTGCCTGTGCATGGTCTTGATGCCTTGTCAGTACCCTCGGATGTACTCGTAGTGGTTCGTGCTGAAAATAAACATGAGCGGGACAAGCACGTGCTTCTGCAACAGTGCCCCGTGTAGAAGTGCATTGAGGTACTCCTAGGCAAATTCTTCAGGACACACGCCTGAGCTCCCTCGGGTGTACGTACAGCCGATATGCGAGCGTGGGAGAAAACAGGAGCACTGTAGCGAAAGTATTTAAATAAAATTGCCTAATATAGCTGCAGTAGAGATGATTTCGATGGTCCCCATAATTATCCAGACATATAGCAAATGACGTGAACAAAGCTGTCTAGTTTTTTTTTTCCTTAGCGATGATATCTGCTTCGACCAAGACGAATCATGATCTCTGAATGTCTCTGAATAGGCTACTCACTTCCTGAAATGTTCTTCCTCTCGAAGAATACTCCTCCCGGAGCATAGCTCCGGGAGGAGTACTCTCGTGCTTTCACCCAGGTGACACAGGGCTCTATAAAAAATTTCATAAGGCTCTGGTGCTGACGTGCAGCCACACAAAGCTAGTTCTACTCTGAGTTCATCGATGAAAAAAGGTAAATCCATGCGGGAGTTAAGTGTTTGTGGACAGCTGGCCCAGGGCAAGCGGCTATTGGGCTCTGCGAGTGGCCCAGATAATCTGGCACAAAAGTCTTCTGCCACACCGACGCATCGTCTCAGTTGTGAACCCTCAAAGGGGACCACCGAGTGGGTTTTGTGCGGAGACCTCGTACCATCGTGCACGATTGTGATAAAGGTTTGCGAGGGTCAAGAGACTATTTGCATCGTGTTAATTTATTTGTCGTAAATTTTCTTAAATTTTCTTTGAGGCCTAATGTATTGCATTCTCACGTGCATAAAAACTCACTTCTGCTACACATAATTTCAAAGAGCGCAATGTGGTAAGGTTCTGTATTTAGTGCATATTACCTGTGTGTCTTTTAAAGTGAGAATATGGCTTTTGAAATGATCACCAATATTCAAAACTTATAAATTTTTAATTTGCAGGCATGCATGTCTGTATTTTGACCAAGCATCCATAAATTGGGCATGCATTTGTGCAGGAAGGGGCCTTCCTTCATTCTGGACGAAAAATGAGTAGCACAGGCTATATACGCACTTTGGGATGAATTTCATAACCATTGAAACACACATTATTATTCAATATAGCTTGCCTTAAGGTATATATATATACATATTGTCTACTTCCACCTTGAACATTGCACCATGCATCCGGCCCTCTGCTGAGCGCTTCTCGAGGGCACTTTGGTAACTAGTACACAAACGTACAGAAAGCTGTAAGTGGGGCCTCCACTTTGTTGACTGCTGGAGAACGGCGGCTTCGGCAAATCACACTTCCTTTGCGATTAAGCTAACTTTGCTTTTGCAACAGTACAAGTTTATCTAAAATTCGGCACTGTTCTTAAAAAGTGCAGTAAGTGCGTTTGTTCTTGTTCTATCTAGAGCAGCGAAAAACAAAAACCCGAGGAGCAGCACCTGGACAGGGTAAGGCACAATTGCAGCAATTCTCGATAAGAGTGCCGGATTCTTTATTTGTCTACACATAGAGAAAGCGAAAAACTGCAGCCAATTTACCAGTAGCTTCACTGCAGAGTCACTGTGTTTTAAAAGACGATGGCGCGAAAGCCCCACCTAGAGCTGTCACTGTGTTTCAGAGCTAGTTTCATTAGCGCCTGCAGAAGGCACTCTGTGGAGGCCCGTCCGCGTGCATGGTGCACGTGTTCAGGGTGGAATGGACGACATAGTACATGTGTTCAAGTACTAACAAACCGTATGTGACACAGTATGTGTTCAATACGTATGTGACACAGTATGTGTGAAACCGTATCTGTTCAAGCACTAACAAACCGTATGTAGGCTGTCACTCTGCATGGTCAACAGAGTATACAGCAATCTGCATTTTTAGCCATCTACAGCATCAATCCTAGATTTGACGCACTGGTACGCCAATGTGGAGCACCCTTACAGCATCCATTTGAAAGGGTCTTATGACATCACAGCACCTTTTTTAAAGGGTGCACTCATTACACCCTTTAAATTTTTTTGCTCTGCACCCTTTTTTTGGGTGGCGAGCTTTGCACCCTTTCTCAGCACCCTTTTTTGAACACCCAATAGGGAGCAGAATTGGTTTAGTGTGTGTGTTATTCAAACTTTACAATGTGCTCAGTGTTTTCTGTATTATCTATACGATTATTACGGGCAATGGTGGGAGCATTCTAAGAAGATGAGAGCAAAAGATTATTTGATCCATCGGCTGATCAAGTTTTGAACTCTGTGCTGCTCTCCTGTGGTGGCAGTGGCAGCTCTGCCTTCCAGTTTCGCATTCCCAGAACGCTTACGTCAAACGAGACCGCCATAGGATTCCTTTATGGCGGCTAATACGGATTATTCTATAGCCGCTTCCTTGCAACTGCGAGCGCGACGAGCGGCATTACGAACTGCTCCAGCATCTTATGGCATGGCTTATTTTCTTGATGTTCTGTGGCTGTGGCTAGGACCTGGACATGCGAGATTGGAGCCGAGATTCGAACAGTGAAGCTGTTGTAGCTGGCGTGAAGTGTATCACCGCACCCGAAAACTATCACCACCATAAAATAGTATGTGCCACAGAATCTGGGCAAACCCCTCTAGTAACAGCTACGGCATAGCCTGTAATCATCGTCGTTGCTACGAGAACGAACACACACAGAGAAAGGCCGGGAAAGAAAAGGAGAGAGAAATAATCACACATAGAAAAAGGTATGGAAAACACAGGTTCTTCACGAGGCTGGATTTGAGCTTACATACTTTCGATCCAATGGTAAGTGTTTTCACTACTGGGTTATCCAGGCACGCTAGCAGAACCCAACATAGCCTTGAAGAGTATAGTGTAGAAAGAGGCGGGAAAAGAGACGTGATAGTGAGGAGGAGAATTGTTTTGGTGAGGAGAAAGCAAAGAAGAAGGAGAAAAAACAGGCCCGTGTGCTCAGATTTGGGTGCACGTTAAAGAACCACAGGTGATCGAAATTCCCGGAGCCTTCCACTATGGCGTGTCTCATAATCATATGGTGGTTTTGGGACGTTAAACCCCACATATCAATCAAGGAAGGGCAAAAGCTCTGAGTGATTGAGAGAGAAACAGAAATAAATGCAGAAATAAAGGAGACATATACATAGGAAATAGAGAAGTAGAGCAAGAGGTAGAGAAAATAAAAGAAGGTGATAGCATGAATTGCGTCGACCAGTGAGCAGATACCACCCTACAGGGCGAAGTCGCACATGTGCAGAAGCTAAGCAACCCCCCCCCCCCCCCGCCCTCATGCAGGCATCATGCAGAACCTATGCTCTATAGTGGATAACTTAGCTACTCTGATCAAGAGCATGCGTGACTCTTTTTGGAGAGTTCTAACATTCTACGCATACGACTCTCTTTAGAAAGACAGGGCGACTCTTTTTCTGGGTCACAGTCGGCGCTATCAAGGAGAGTCCTCCGACCTTCTTTCGGAGGGGCGTAAGCATGTCGTGCAGTAAGCATAATAGGCTGAAACAATTTAGCAGATACACTTATTTAGGTACCTCTGTAGTATCACTACAGAGTCACTTCTTCAAGCACCTCTGTACGGCGTCCTTGTCAGTATACCTTCCTACCGTTATTTTCGGTAGTCTCTACTCCTTCAAGTTAGCATGTGGCAAAACATACGCACCCGGAGCTTCCCAGAAATAGCTTACAAAACAAAACTGATTTCATTTTGTGAACAGCGCATGCATAAAACGTTCTAACTATTGCGCCTAGACGCTGGCCTATGCTTTTTGTTGTTATATTCGTAAAAGCTTATGACGAGTTTATCTTTGTGCTAGTAGGAATATGATTTTCGGAAGGATTAGAATAATCACTCAGCCATACTTGTAAATGCTCATGGACGGAAGAGAATAATCTCAAAATAAATGTCTCCATGTAAGAAATACTTCGATGGATATCAACGACGTTTAAAGCTCAAACCAGTCACCGGACAGAAAATACAGGTCCAAAGATGTACTAGTCTGTCCTGGGGCATTCACATTTATATATTTACTTGAGCTTTTGTATGAAATTCATGGTGTTTATTTAAAATGACGTTTTCAAGAATAAACCCTTTGTTAGCTTTAAAAGTTTAGTTCAATTCCCAAATAAGATAGCTCAACTGTCTTTTTTTAATCGGACGCTTCATGTCTATTTTTTTCATACGACACTGTAAAGTAATTTGACTATTAGTACCTAATTGCTGTATAGAAGCTAGGCTTTAGGCAAATAAATAGCGGGCAGCCGTCATGCAGCTTAGTCTCCCACAAAGGCCAGGACAAGGACGACCGGAACGTAAAGGGTTGAGTTGGAGGTGTTTGGAACAAAATGTCAGCAAGTGTTGTCATTTTATGGGCTTTTTCGGCACACTCGCAAGGGCTATTTCTAATAGAGCTTTGACATTGGGATTCGAGAAACATAACTAATGTCCAGGGTGATTGAAATTCAGACACCATTTCTTGTGTACTAGGCTTCGGTTGCTCGTTCATTTGTCGGTACATGGTGTGCACATTGGGTGGCTCACTATATATACACTATATACAAGGTGTCCCACGCAAGTTTAGCCTGAGTTTAAACTCATGCGAGAACACGTGGTTAAACCGCTACTAAATGCATGTATTCACCGTTGCCTGTAGTTAGACTATTCTTTGTGTTCTTAAATATTGTTTATTAGATCTGTTTAACTAACTTTTGAAGGAACAAAGTTGGATAAAAACTTTGATGAGAAAGTTGTAGATTGGTTTGCAAAACGTCCAAATAGATAGTTTTGAACTCTATATCTGCTAAGTATTAGTGTTTTATTGCTAAGTACAAATGCCCGCGAAATACAAAAAAATACCACGTGAAAAACTCGGTCGCGCGTCCATGCGCACGACGATTCTAGTGCTCCCTAACATTCCGTGTACGAACGATGCGCTTCCCTCGCACCAGTTCATGACAACGATAATCAGTCACAGCGGTTGTCGTTTTTATGGCCGAGAGCGAAACGTGTTCATCGCAAAGCCACCACCATCGTTGCGGCCCAGCCGAGAAAGCACAATGGGGCAAATGTTAAGGTCGCGTTGGTCTAGGCTGCGTGTTCAAGACTACGGCCTCAAATGAATGGAGTGTTTCGTTGACGCTTACACGAAGTATTGCAGAAGGGCATAATATATAAGTGGTGTAAGCGGATAGATCATGAGCATGAGCGTAGTCAGAAATTTGTTTTCTGGGGAGGGAGGGGAGTTGGCTCAATAATACTTTATGTATATTCGTGCGTGCGTTTGCGTGTGAGCGTGTATATATTAGGAGGCAAAATCAAATCATTTTTGCGGCCGCAGTGGGTGGCGGAGCGCTCAACCGCTCGCTTGGCTACGTCTCTGATCTTAGGAACAGGTGAAATGTGGGGCAGACAAAGTCACTACCTACCTCGGAACTGGACTTTTTATGTTCAGGGAGATGGTCTCACAAGTTTAACAAGGGGTCTAGAAGTTACATATTTATAGACACCAAGTCCATGCAGAATAAATAGGAGACAATAGGTTAACAACACGAATACAATCTTGAATGATGAACAATAGAGTTTTGTGAACATACAATTGAAAAAAGAAACACTAAGGACGTTTCGAAATGCTACTTTATAAACAGTGCGAGCAGGGAAGGCAAAACCAATACATTATTTTAATGGGTAAGATGATTCATTCATCAATCGTGCACTGTAAAGAGCATTTCAACAGGATACATCAGGCATAAGAGAAGGTTAGAACATTCAGGTGATATTCGTGAGTAGGCCTCGCCAGTAGGCTTCAATACGGCGCCAGACCGAGTGCAAAATTATTAGCATATGGGTACGAAAGAAAGCCAAGATTTATTTTTTTCGACGTGATTCGACGGTTGAAGTATCATTAGATAACATTATTCAGTTGACAAGTCAAAAGTTAAAAGGTATTGCAAACAATCCGAATAGCTTGTCTTTGGATTTGTTCAAATTTCTTTACGTTACAGTGTGTATTGGGGTCTCATGCAAAACAGGCATTTGGCTTCTATTGCTTCACGGTAATGGTGGGGTGTAGCAAGGACATTTTTATTGGAGAAGGGAGATGTTCATTGACCAGTTTGACACGACAGCCTAAAAAAGTTCATTTCGACAAAATTCGTGTGTCGGTTGGTGTCGGCGTTGTTGGTAGTGAGTGAAAAATCATAACCGTGTCGGTAACGAAAAAGCTGCCAATAATGGAGATAAAATAAATAATAAAGACTTCTCGGCTCGAGTGAGGTTCTAACCCAGGCTGGTCGCATGGCAAGCAGGAATCCTACCACATAGCCAGCAAACGTTTTGTCACGGCATTTATAATAACGCAGATTTAAAATCATAACAAATACTGTGGCGTACGCATTAACTCAGGCGCAATAACCCCATACGTGGCGCACAATCATTTCAACGCGGCCCCGCCGCGGTGGTCTAGTGGCTAAGGTACTCGGCTGCTGACCCGCAGGTCGCGGGCTCGAATCCCGGCTGCGGCGGCTGCATTTCCGATGGAGGCGGAAATGTTGTAGGCCCGTGTGCTCAGATTTGGGTGCACGTTAAAGAACCCCAGGTGGTCAAAATTTTTGGAGCCCTCTCCTACGGCGTCTCCCATAATCAAATGGTGGTTTTTGGACGTTAAACCCCACATATCAATCATTTGAACGCGCATATACATATACTTGCGCAAGTCCGACAAAAAAATAATAAATATCCTTCAAAAGCTGTCTCACAGAGAGGCTGGTAAGGATGAGCACCTAATCAAGATTGGATGCGAGTCTGGTTTGAATTGAAGTACTTCGTAAATATACTTTAGAGAGAGAGCCACGCATAATGTGCACACATAAAGTAGTGGTTAGTTCGACATTATGGTCCTGCAAGCACGTTTTCCACAAACTGTGTAGTCCCACAAGAAAAATGAAGAGTTCTTAGGAGAAGGTAAAGTATAGTATGGGAACTATGTCAGAATCCTTTTTAACGGTTCGTTTAAGGTTGTTCTAAATCAAAATCATATTTTTGAAGGTAATAAAACAGTGTTTTTGTGCCTCTGGTACATCATAAAGACAACATTTCACTCAAGAAACAAGAATTGCTTATCTTTGTAGCCCTGATTTCATCGGCAGTGAATCAGTTGCAGCTAATAAGGCGAAGCGCACAAGAACCGAGTACTCTTGAAGGCGAAGGTCAAGTGTCCTGTGTAATGTAAGATTGCTAGGAAAAAAAACCTGTACGTAAGCATCAGTCACGCGGAATTAAAGCAGCAACCTCTCATTTTCCAGCGGGCGGTGCTAACCATTACTTCACAATTCGAACGTAGTTACGACATGCTAACGGCAAGCCATTTATGCACACCATACACTGGTTGGCAGCCCGAAGAGCTTCGAAACTTTCGCGCGTTTTCGCTATCAGTGGCGAGATAGCGTGACAGGCTCACAATAAGTGTGCTCTCCAAATCGTCGCTAGAGTTACTGTATATGCTTGGGAGCGTAAAGGTAGCATATGCAGTATCTCTAGTCGTCGCTTCCACGAAGCGCCGCCATGGTGGAGCGTTTAGCACGGGGGAGCGCTTATCAATAAGATTTATTTTCTTGCTCCATGATAAGACTCATGATTCGGGAGAGGATGAAAGTCACATCGCATTATGCCACGGCCGCGTTTACGAAATCAGCGCGCTGCAGACACAAGACGCAAGAAGAATTGTGACAGTCGTTCGCGCTTGTCCTGTATATACTTGTGCGTTTTCTTTCTGTTTGAACAGCGCACTATAACTGTCGAGCTGTGACAGCTGTTAGTCCACGCTCTCCCTGTTTGTGCTAATTTTGTGCGTTCTTTATGCTTCAGGTATGCGCTGCAAGTTTGAAGCTGCGTGTCGTCCCTAACGTGACTTCGAAATTTGTTGCTGTTGCTGAAACAATTCACAGTCGAAGCTCAGCTACCTCTGTAACGACACGTTTCAATTCCGCACTATACCGGTTGCTATAAAGGGAAGTTAGCCACGTTTTTTTTAACGCGAACCATTTCTTAGCGAACGTCGGCAACATTGACCGTATCCATCCATCCGTACGTCCGTCCATCCGTCCGTCCGTCCGTCCGTCCGTCCGTCCATCCATCCATCCATCCATCCATCCATCCGTCCATCCATCCGTCCGTCCATCCGTCTGTCCATCCGTCAATCCATCCATCCATCCATCCATCCATCCATCCATCCATCCATCCATCCATCCATCCATCCATCCATCCATCTATCCATCCATCCATCCATCCATCCATCCATCCATCCATCCATTCGTCCATCCATCCACCCATCCATCCATCCATCCATCCATCCATCCATCCATCCATCCATCTGCCTTCGACTTTTAGCTCTCCTGACCACTTTGTTGATTGTATCGATACCAAAATTGGTATGACGCAACATGACTGTATTGCGAGCATAACTGACTAGTAATAACATGAAAATCACGTCGTGTCATGAATGCTATCATTAACATGCCACGGTCTTGCCGCTCCTGCGGTGGTTTCGCTGACATGACATATCGCAAAACTGGTATGGTATGGCATGACTGAGAGGCAAACATATGTGAAAGCCCCTCACGTGAAAAATATGACATGCGTGTCATGTAAGAACATGACTGCATGGCACGGTTATGAAGCGCTCGCGGCCATTTCGCTAGCTTCATTATACCAAACTTGGCATTACGTGACGTGAATGGATTACGAAGGTATATAACTGGTACAAACATAATAAGCAGGACATGCGTATGATGCAAGAACATGACTACACACCATGCTCATGATACGCTCGCGGTCGTTGCGCTAGCTTCACATATACCAAATTTGGTATTACCTATTAGCTTCATAAGTACCATATTTGGTATTACGGGACGTGAATGGACTTCGAACACAAATGTCAGGCGAAAGCATGCTAATCGCCACATGGAAGACATGTACGGCAAAATTGACGTCCGTCTCTTAACTTTGTACTCATTTTAATGTGACGGTTGAAGCTTCCTCAATTGTGCTCCGTATATCATCGTTTGCCAATGTACGTAGAATTCGCCATTTTTTGTACACTCTTGTGCTTTTATGTCTGCGTATCTATATGCACATGCGTAATCTAAAGTTGTCGAAATGATTCAAACTCTGAACGGATAACCCACGTACACCGCTTCCATTCTTCTCGGTATATTTATTTGCACTGACATGTAGAAACAGAATGAATGTAAGAAAAGCAGAGAGATTTATATCACTACGTTTATAAGGAACAGAGGATATGCACATTGCACCCCAAACACAAAGTGCAGAGCGTCACATGTGGTCGCTAAGTGATGTTGGCTTCAAAGTTTGCTGAAGGGCCTGCCGTCATTTAATTTCGAATTTCTTTTATGGCTCTAGGATAATGCTACGAGGAACTAGATTATGCTTGACTGTGCTTCCTTTCTTTTTTTGGTTGTCCTGGTTTATTTCTATTTCATAGTTTTTTCTCTTTAACTATTACTGTCTTTTTAGCACTTCTTTACCACTCTTTCGTTCCCTCTTTCACTATTCCTTTTATATATGCCATCTTCCTCTCTATTTCTATTTTTTCTTTATCCCTGATTTTCGCTGTTTCTCTTTTTCTATATTTATTTCCTGCCTTTAACACTTTATCTGCCTTTTCCGTTCTGTGTTATTGTTTATTGTGTACCCTCTTCCTCACTCTAAATTATCTCTGCCCTCCATTGATACACTATACAAAGAAAGTATGCTAAGTTCAGAGAGCGTGCCTAGTTATAAGAGTGGTTAGTACGCTTGTCTTCATAGTGTGGTACGCAGGTTCGAAGCTCACTTTGCAAAAAATTTCTCTCTCTCTCTCTTTCTTACTCTCTCTGTGAGCTCCTTTTCTCATCCATAAGAGTTACTGTATGCAATGCCACACACAGGTGCGCGGGGGCTCTTGTAGTGGGAGTGAAGCAGAAGATGCAGAGAACTGCTAACTTTTGATGGCAGCAGGCAAAGCTCAACCACTACAGTTGAGCTATAAAAGTGTAATTTGTGAACAGTAGGTTATTCCTGAAGGTTTATTGACTTTTCAAACAATATGGCTGCTAAATGTTTTTTTAACTCGGGTAAAGTTTAGATTCCCTCATCCATGCACAGCTTTTGTGAGAACAGAGACGCGATTATTGCTACAGTGTCCACATGTTTTAAGTGCCAACAAACAACGTGCAAACACTGAAGCCTATACTTTAAAAAGAAGCGCTATTTGTGGGCTTGTTCTCCACGCTTCAACTGTGTGGCGTGCGGAGCAACCAGCCAGCAAGGATGTTCGATATCATCATTGCGAGTTTTTTGCACTATGTTTTTTTGCTTCTATTTCAAGTATGCTATTGTACTTGTCTCTCAATTCAAGTATATCGTCTTGAAGTGAGAGACGTACATAATACTGTATACGTTGTAGGTTTACATTTTAGGCATAGCACCTTGCAGTGAAATAAGGACAATATTGTATTGCCGAACTCGAAAATAAACACTCAGAGCACCAAAAAAGTCGGGCAGGCGTACGTTTACTTTTTCTATTCATGTATTGCCCTACAAGGTATGGGGGGTGCTGACACCCCCTGCAAAGTTGTTCGCGCCACGTGGGTCACGTGTCTCGAAAAAAATTGGCAGATCCCACATACAGTGGAAATCGATCACATGCGAAGCACCAATCAGGAATGTTGATATGTCACTTTAAATCAGCACAACAATACGAAGTAAAGGAAAATGATGCCGTACCTGACTTCAGTAGCGTGGTTATCATGTTTGGGTGTGTTGTTTACCTTCGTCATCTATTAACGTCACGTGATACCAAATTTAGTACATGTGTAGCTAGCGAAACGGCCGTGGTCACGCTATGAGTGTGGTATGCTGTCATGTTTTTACATGACACGCACGTCAGGATTATAATGTTTGCACCAGTAATTTATTTCGTCATCACTTGATATAGCGTAACACCAAATTTGGTACATGTGGAGCTACCAAAATGGCCGCGAGCGCATCATGAAGGGCCCGATATACTTTAATGTAGTGTTTACGCGTGCGCACGCAGGGCACAGCGACGCTACGTTAGCAAAACGCGAGCACTTTATGGTCCGACGCCACGTGCGACCAGCGTCCGTCGACGCGGGCCTACGGCAACCGACGCAAAATGCGGCATGCTGCATTTGGCGCCGATGCGTTACCCAGACAACACTGCGTCTCCCTCTTTTCGTGACGGAGGGACGCCGGACGCGCTGAAACGCGCATGCGTCAAAGCAACGCAGCGCGGCGCACGCCTGCGAGTATATGGCAGGACCGGCGCCTGGCGTAGCAGCGCCGGCGTGACGCGACGAAATGAATGCCGGTGCGCACGCGCACCGCGCGTCGAAATGTATTGGCGCCTTCACTGTGGCATGTAGTCATGCTCTCACATCACACGTACCTTATGATTATCATGTTCGCACCAGTCACATACTTTCGTCATCCATTGGTGCTACGTAATACTAAATTTGGCATATGTGAAGCTAGCAAAACGGCCGCGAGTGCATCATGAGTGTGGCAGGCAGTCATGTTGTTGCATGCCCTTAATGTCGTGATTGTCATGTTTGGATGTGTCATTTACCTATGCCGTCTATTCGCGTCGTGTAATATTGAGTTTGGTACTTGTGAAGCTAGCGAAACGGCCGCGAGTGCTTCATCAGCATAGCATGTAGTCATTATGTTAAATGACACGCATCTCATGGTTATCATGTTTGCACTGTTTGCACCAGTATCATACCAAACTGCCACCAGCGTATCATGAGCGTGGCACGTGGTCATGTTGTTACATAACACACATCTCATGATTATCATGTTTGCACCCGTCACATACCTTCGTCATCCAGCCACGTACTGCAATACCCAATTTGGTATATGTGACGCTAGCGAAATGGGCGCGAGCACATCATGAGCGTGGCATGTAGCCATGGTATTACATGACATTCATGTCATGATTTTCATGTTAGGGTCTGCCGCTTGTGTTCACCCTGCAATCATGCCATACCATACCAGTTTTGCAACATGCCGTGTGAACGAAACCATCGCAAGAGCTGCAGGTCCATGAAATTTAAGTTATGACATTCATGACATGCATGTAATGGTATTTATGTTATGACTAATAAAATATGTTCTTCGTACAGTCATGTTACGCCATAGCAAGTTTGGTATTGATACCATCATCAAAACAGCCAGGAGAGCTAGAAGTCATAGGCGGCTAGATAGATAGATACGCTCAAAGTCACCGAAGTTCGCTAAGAAATGCTTCGCATTTAAAAAGCCGTATTTCGGGGTTACAACTGTTGAGTGGTAGGTGGTGTTGTGTTCGCTAGTGTTGATCACCACTACCATCATCATGGTTAGATCGGTAGTGCCGGTGGTGACCCCTGGCGGCAAGCCTTGGTGGCGGCACGAGAGCATAGAACGCGTCTCTTTGGCTGGTGGCGCTTGGCGCTAACGTTGTCTCTCGCAGGAAGACCTCGGTGCACGACACCGCGGGCCGCCTGCAGGGGCTCTTGTGGTCGGTCAGGCGTTAGCGACACTGCCTTGTTTGTCATGTTGTTGAGTGTTGTTTATTATTGTGCAAGGATGTCTTAGCCTGTTGATCACGACTGATGTTATAGCAATTCTACTGATGATATTATCGTTTCTAAAAGTAGTTAAATAAATATGTGTTGATATGTTCGTTGCGACCATGTCTACTGTCTCCGTGCACTCGAAGAGCGTGGTGCTCCACATCGCAACCTTGAGGCGCCACACTGGCTGCCCAACGTAGAGCTCTTTGGGCATAGGACGACAGTTTTCACGGTTCAGTAAAGCTTCTGTTTGAGCCAGGGTAGAGTATGCCAAGGGGACTTCCGTTGCTAACGTCAACGGTGTGCCTCGTTTAGAGCGAGGAGATTGGTTGTTGTGACGTGTTTGAACTTGTTGGCACGTTCAGTTTTTATTTATTTCTTGCTCGCAAGTGTTTTTTTTTATTTTGTGGTTGGTTTTAAAGAATGTTGTTCTGTTGGAACGAGAGCAATGTGGTCTGCATCCAGGATTGAGCAAAGCTTAGAGCAGGTGGATTGTTGTCCAGGACGAAGCGAGTTAGTACGGATGCCTCGAGGGTGGTCCGATTTTCTGTAAATAGCTTCTTCTATCTCTTTTGGGCTCAGCGAGCCGGGCGTCATTGAAAGTCGCTGCAAACAATTAAATTGTTTGCACGTGTCACCCATCGATAGAGTAATAACTTCAACAAGTATAGACTCTTTTGGAAATAAAAAAAAACGTGGCATATCCGCGCGGTAAGTGATGAAGAGTGGTAAGAAGCAGCCAGATTGTTCCTTGTTACCATAAATCACCCGTCACATTGTTCACTGACGAATATAAATGAACTACGATGCAGTGTACAGTTGTATGCATGCTATTTTGGTCGTAAATGATATGTCAGATTGTGAATTTTGTTTTGTCTTCATTATTACTGTTTTCTGGTATTGAATCTAACCTTGATTATTATGCGGGGTTTAACGCCTTAAAACCGCCTCTTAATTATAAGAAACCCCGTAGTGGAGGGCTCGGGAAATTTGGACCTCCTGGGGTTCTTTATTTTGCGCCTTAACCTGAGCCCACGGGCGTACAGCATTTTCGCCTACACCGAAAATGCAGCCGCCGCAGCCGGAATTCGATCCCGCGACCTGCGGGTCAGCAGCTGAGTACTTTGTCCACTAGACCACTGTGGTGGGGTGCTTGATCTCGCCTGAATTCAGCCAGGACGAGGTCTGTGAACATTACCTTGGTGATTGTTAATTCTTTCCTGTCGGAGGAAATGTGTCCTCGAGCATATCGAGAAAATATTTACTACACAAGCAAGACGTTGTCCGTGCTCATCATCGATATTATTTTCATTGTGATCAGCGTAATTGTCAGTGCCATCACGGCTACGGCGCACGCTGATGGACTTGCTTCAACATTAAGGAGCTTTGCCCATGAATGCCATAATTATACAGAGCCCTTAAGCTCGCAGAGACGATTACTTCATTCAACCATAGGAACCATAGCAGCATCAGCTAGTTTTTACACCGTCTAAGTCACGTGGCCATTTCGACTTGCAAAACACATCGAAGTTAACAATTGGACACATTTCTGAACTTCTGAATACATTTGTCTATAGACGGCCGGCAGCACAGTTCTTACTAAGTGACTATCAATTTAGACATGTTTCAATTGTGTTTTCCATAAAAACTATTCGCCATGACCGCATAAGTCTTAAGATCCTTCTATATAATTATTATACCACTGAACGATGCCGTCCTTTCCACTATGGTATTGTACAGCCCGTTTTACGTCATATAAATAGTTATTACGCAAAATACAATGGTTAAGCATGCCGTGGACTTCTAAAACAAGAACGGCTGACTGATAAAGTCATTTTAGCTACCATATTGAGATTTATAATGGAACTATTGGCACTAAATTTAAATTCTGTGCTCTGATAAGGCACTGTAGTTGATTGAACCTAAGTGGCTCCTGTATGAAAGAAAGAACATCTTCCAGTGAATGTCACCATCAAGGTTGGCACATATTCGGAACTGTACACCGTACGAGATAACTGATTACGTTTTTTAGTTATTGTTCATATCGATCAGTGTACTTAAGGCAAGATGAGAACTGTTCATAGCGCGTATTCTTCCTGCATATTCATCTGCCAGCATGGACAAGACGGCTTTTGTGCTGCTCTTCGTTTTTGCAAACGTCGTACCTCTACTCGCGTGGGGAAGTACTGGTACGTTTTCGCGAATTCTTTTTAGCCTGGTTCTCAAGTCACAATTCGCGTTCCAATGCGTTTTAAAATTCTTGCTTAGAGGTCGTTAACATGCAATTATTTTTTTATAAATTCTTCTAACAGCTAGTGTGTATGTATATTTCGAGCTATGCTGAACTTTTTATCCTAATATATGAAAAGCTTAAATCAAAACACCTAAGCTTACAGGGGCGTTTACATGCGTGGCATCTGGTGCAGTGTTGAGCTGAAAGTCTTTGTTATTCCGGAGCAAACGACGATTGTGCGTATATACGGGGTGTTTTTAAAGCAATTCAGATTTTTCCTAAAAGAAATGTGAATAGGTAGGCACTTGTCGGCCTCGCTGCCAGTTTACAGGCCCAAGCGGTGAGGATTTAGATTTTTCTAATAAAAAGATCACTTAGAAATGATAAGGTTAAGAAAACTTTAATTACCTTTTTATATTATTATAGAGCGGTTGCTTCGAGCGCAAAGTTGTTCTATGCCACAATTTACGACGAGCCTAGCTATGGAAAATTGAAATTATCTTGCATGTTTTCAGATATACATAGTCGAATTTCCGGACGGCAGTGCCAGAGAAACAAACTAACGCACAGAGTGCGTTATATTTGACGCACTTGGCTGGTTTAATGCACTCAGTGCGTTTGTTTCGGTTTCTCCGGCACCACGGTCTGCAAATTTTACGATGTATCTCTGATACCGCGCATGATGTTTTCAACTTTCAAAACGAAGCTCACCACAATTTGTGACGTAGAGAAACTTTTCATAAATAACAACACCCTAAAATTAGTATAAAAAGTAAATTTATTTACTTTTGTCAAATAATCGTGGTTATGTGATCTAATTAGTGCTAAAATCTCTCCACCTCAGCCTGTATATTGGCTGCCAAGACAAGTGCGTACCATTTATACTTTCCTATGGAACAATTTGCATTGCTTTAAAAAAACCCTGCAAATGTCCTGGAACAAGAAATTCAAGTATTTGTGCTTCTTTGCAAAGGAGGTTCGTTTCACAATTTTTGAAAAAAATTATAGACCATCTCCCCAACGCAAACCATGATAACATGCGAAGCAGCAGTGCGCACGCCTTTGACTCGGCTGAAAGGGGCGTTGACGCTGGAAGAATGGTTTGAACCGAAACTCGGTGTAACCTTTACCTGAGTAAACGTTTCTTTGAAACAAGAAGACACGCGAGGCGGGTTGGGTTTTGTGTAAGTTTCATCGCAGATCAACGACCTGAAAGAGTGTCTCCATCCGACGTGCGGTCGAGCGTTGCGCGCGGTGAAGAGATGGTGAAGCGACAGAGAAGACTTGCGAGCGGCTAGAGGGGCAACACAACCTAGGAGTATTTGGAGTAGCCGACAGCTGCAGTGGGGGAGATAGAGAGTGACGTCAACGCACCGCTGTTACTTGAACTACTTGTCCTCGCTCCAGCAACTGCGGTGGGGGAGGGGGGGAGGGGGCGCGGGGTGTGGCACTTTGGCATGGAGGTACAGAGGAACAGCGTAACACAGATTCGTCAAAGAGGTGCTTCACATATAAGGCTAAGAACGTTAACACGAGTAAGTATCCATGTTCTGGGAAGGTTTGCCGCTTTTCGTCAACATGAGCAGCAGTAATGAAAGAAGCGAATCAATGGTTAGCCGAATGCCGAGAGCTTCGTGGTGTCAACACAGCGATGGCTCACTTAGAGCGGCGATTCTAGTTGCTACGCAATCGAGGGGTTGGGCAATGCTCTGAAACAGTAAACTGCGAAAGGGCTGCTTTGATAGTACGTGGTTTTGCACCACAGAAAATGATAAAAAAAACTGTCCTGCGGTTGAGTAGCTCGTAAAAACGATTCTTTTTTTTTAAAAAGCTGACAATCTTTTTCGCAATGCCAGTAATTCGAAGAATCAAACAGGCTGTAGCAGCCCTCCGTGCCAATATTAGTTGACCAATGAGAGAGTCTGACAACTTGGCGCAATCTGAAACTGCCCAAAGCGGCAACCTAACTCAATGTATACTGGCGCTTTGTAGAGTGAATGAATACGCTGCCCTATTGAACCCCAATCTGGACAAACCTCGCTCACAGTACGCGCTCGTCAGCTTCACGACTGTAATATATATCTACTTTACAAGTCGATAGCAAGAGTAAATCGCACAACATAGGCCCCGTTTACCAACACTCAAGGACGTTATTTTACTCATCGCATGTATTGTTGTACGTGCTCCCTACCAAGGAGAACAATGATAAGTCTATTGGTCTGTGTGTCAGTCATTCGTACTGCTGCAGTAACAAGCACTTTGAATATTATTGTGTTACCAAGATAAAGGTGACCCGCAATTAAATAATTGGTTGTATTTGATAAACTTACTGAAGATATCAAGTGGTTCACCGTGTAGCAAATTACTAATAATATGTATATATATATATATATATACGTGTGCGTGTGTGTGTGTGTGTGTGTGCGTGTGCGTGTGCGTGTGTGCGTGTGCGTGTGTGTGTGCGTGTGTTTGTGTGTGTGTGTGTGTGTGTGTGTGTGTGTGTGTGTGTGTGTGTGTGTGTGTGTGTGTGTGTGTGTGTGTGTGTGTGTGTGTGTGTGTGTGTGTGTGTGTGTGTGTGTGTGTGTGTGTGTGTAACTGCAGGGGATTCTCCCGGACAACCGCCAGCAACAACACACGAAGTTCTATTTGACGCTTGATTCGGGGGTTGCAATTTTGTGCGCCTTTGCTCTGTAAGTGTTTGTAAAGCTTCAGGATATCACTGTTGAGCATGCTCATATGTTAAACGCAGCCCAAGTCTGGTACAAGGGGCCGAAGAAAGCAGCAAAAGCTGGAGCAGGTAAGTGCGTTCTTCATTATTATACAATCCATAAAATTCTAAACGAGACACCACTTGGTCTTGCCAAACGCACGGTCTGAAACACAAGTTCTTGAAGATATGTTACAGAAGCAATGTATGCGTGAAGTCTTTAACGGCGCTGCACGGGTTAAGCGTAAAAAGACAAATATTCGAGAGAATATGCAAGCTTGAACACGAACAATTCGTGAACACACGCCCAGCTGTGGTGGTCTAGTGACTAAGCTACTCAGCTACTGACCTGCAGGTCGCGGAATCGAATCCCGGCTATAGTGGCTGCATTTTTAACGTAGTCGAAAATGTTCTAGGCTGGTGTGCTCAGATTTGGGCGCACGTTAAAGAACCCCATGTGGTCAAAATTTCTGGATCCCTCCACTACAGCGTCTTCCAGGGTCATATGTAGGTTCAAGGACGTTAAACCCCAGACATCAATCAATCAATCAATCAATAAAATTCGTGAAAATGGGGTCTTGCTGGAACTGATGTTTTGACATTCAGAATTTTCTTGATGACTTCGCTTGTCAAGTGCAGGACTACGAATAAAATGTCAGTGCCACTGTGCTTTGGCAGACCACATAGAAAGGGATCGTTTTTCTTTGCTGCCATAAATTTAGCCGACTGTCATGATGTCGATAGTTTGCCTCACTTGGATTGTCTTATTTTGCGCAATGGACGAAACAAGCCACCACGGTGTGACCAACAAGCACACTTTATTCCCCTTAAAGATGGAAACAGACGTAAGTATACGAAAAATAGGTCTTAGAAACACATGAGAATAAATAAATAAATAAATAAAAAGGTAAATGCATATTTCAATAAATTAATGAATAAGTCGTATCCTGGACCCGAAACTACCAGTGCTCCCTCACACTGCGTCTATTCCCGTGTGAGTACGACGGCTGGTGGCTTATGGTCACAGTCAGACATTGTCACTCGGCCATCACTTGCGGCGTTTTTCGGTGCTGATGCTGTTAGCCTGCTGCGCTGTCCTGACGAAGATCATTGCCGGCCACAAGACGTGTGCCGGCGGATACTCCTGGCACGCCCAGCCTTCTATGGCTCGTAAGCAGTTGACAGCCTGGGTTCGTTGAAGGTTGGCGGCGTGACACTGACTCGTCCCGGGTGCTGATCGCCCCGCTGGCCAGCTGGATGCCTGGAGCAAGAAGAAAGCAGCTCCTCGAGGTAGGAACTCGGGTGGTCCTCCCCGTTCTCAAGGGCTGGGGCAAGACCCATACTGTTCATACTATCCACCGTCGTCTTCTCCGCCCTGGCCAGCGTTTTCCGCCGCACGCACCCGACTTCCACAAGTTCTCGTGCCCGCGCGCTCTTCTTGCTTCTTTTTCGTCTACTCCCCTCCCCATATTTTCCTCTCGCATTTCTTTTATTACTTTTTTGTCTTTCTGTTCTTTTTCTTCTTCTCTTGTGAACCCTCGAACTGTCATAACTTGGATCAAGGGGTACAACGGTAAATATTTATCCATTTATATCAGCTTCTTTACAGAGTGCGCTTGTGGAAGCGCGAGAAGGACGATAACGTCAATCACAGGTGGAGGTGACACAAGTGAGGCCCTGAGAAAAGGAAGTGCTTCAGAAGGAAGCCATGACACGAACAATCGGAGAACGCCATCGCGCATTGGTGGGATGAAGAGGTTGAGCTTCGTAGGCCATGTCGACGACTTGGCGCATGACCTTGCATGGACCCGAGTATGGTGAAGTCAGCTTCCCGTAGAGCCCAACTTGCCACGAAGGCATTCACAGAAGGACCATTTCACCACGACTGAAGTGGGTATACGGGTGAGTGAGTGAAACAACTTTATTCGGTCCACAATAGACGCGAGTAAACTCAGCGTCACCTGGCTAGGCCCACTCGGGGACCATCAGGTTAAACCTGACGGCCCTCGCGCGGGCCCTCTGGACGGCCAGGATTTGAGAGGTCTGGTCCTGGGCCTTAATGAGTCGCTTCATTTCCTCTTGGGTGAAAGGGGGACGGCATAGGCGCAGCCCCACAGTACATGCTCGAAGTCCGCATAACCACCACACAGGGGGCAGTCCGGGCTTGGAAACCGTTCAGGGTACATTGTGTGCAGTGCCGCAGGGCTCGGGTAAGTGTTTGTTTGTAGCAGTCGGAGAGTAACAGCTTGGGCCCTGCATAGCGAGGAGTGTGGTAGAGGCAGCAGTCTTCTTGACAGATAGTGGTGCTTGCATATCTCGTTGTACGAGCAGAGAGGCTTAGGTCGCCCAGGAGATGACGCGTTACCCGGCACACGGTCAGTCAAACCTCGTGCAGCCGAGTGCGCCTCCTCGTTGGGATTGAGCGAGGCACCCTCAATGGTTCCAAGGTGCGCAGGAAACCAGACCAATGAGTAATTTTTGACGTCTTTGACTTTTGAATAATCTGTAGGACCTGGGGAGCCACCATGCCCATCTGGAAGGCCTTGATAGCGGCCTTGGAGTCTGGCGGGTATTTTATTGCGATAGAAATTACACTGTCACTATCGGCTGGTTTTGCAGTCACTGCCACCATCGCCGTCATGCATCGTATATGTACACGTAACTATATATAAAAAAACTCAAGAAAAAATACCCCCCCCCTCCCAGAAGGGAGACGCAAGGAAATGAGAATGCACTTCTTCTGCCAAAAAAGGGTACCGTTGCTGTCAGACATTCGCCTTCACCGACTTCAACCATCGCCCTTAAAGGCACCCAGCCACCGAACAGTCGAGAGTGAAAAGCGAGTGGACGGGACAGTGTGGCGCCAGTGTTCTCTGCTCAGCCTTCGCCTTTCACAGCGGCGTCTCGAGCACAAATTTCCATATGTTCGTGAGAGGCGCCCAGTTAGCGAATGTTCGAGAGTGCAGCGCAAGCGGCCGGGGAGTCGGGCGTAGGGAGGAGAGAGAGCGAACGGCGAGAGAAGCGGTGAAGCCCTATACGTACCCTCTCAATGGCTCTCTCAAAAGACGTCCTCCGGATGTCTTGTGATCCGGATACGGGCGAGGATAAACGCGCGCGCCCACACCCATTGCTATGAGCGAGAAGTCAGAGCGGACATATAGCACATGCCCGTGTGCGGACAACGCCGGATGTCTGACAAATCTTAGTCGGGAGGACCCAGCTGCTTGTCTCCCACGCGTACTTTGCCTCACGGAAGGGGCGGGGGGTTGTCGTAGTAGTAGTAGTAGTAGTAGTAGTAGTAGTAGTAGTAGGAGTAGGAGTGGTAGTAGTAGTAATTTATTGTTTTCTTGAAATGCAAGGAAAATGATACGGAAGCAAAGACGTTTCATACGCCTGCCAAAGGCCTCTGCACCTGTAGTGCGTCGCAAATACACATTTTTTTTCGAAGATACAACAAGTAACAAAACTAACTAGTCATGTAACAGATGCACCCTATATAAAGAAGTACAGTGATAAAAAGCAAGCAACACATATTTAACTTGACATAAAACCAATAGGCAAGTCTCACACACACAAAAAATACAGGAACAAAACTGGATGCATTGCCTATCACAATGAAACGACATACTTTCCGATTACTAGTGAATATGTCATGGCCCAAATATAGGTACTCTTTCTATAAAATAGAGATTAGTGATGGTAAGTTATTTATTTTTTATCAAAAATTTATTAATCTTATTTTTATACGTCGCTAGACTGACGTCAAACTGCAAGCCATTTTGCGATTCGTTAACCATTCGCATTGATTACGTGCTCGTGCACGCGTGCTTATCCTTCTGTGGGGTGAATCATGTGCCTTGGCCTTTCACTAGAACAATCGCGTTAGTTTTCAGGGCCCCAAAGGTCATTTCGCTCGCTGGGCAGGTCCCGTTTGCGAAAAAAGCGCGCTTTTCAAACACAGCCAAGTAGCTGGGACACTCATTAGTTCGCACTCATATTTTTGCTTATGAATACACTTCGTGCGTTGTTTTTGTTTAAACAGTGCGTTAAGCGTTGAGCTGTTAACGTTGTTAGTTAGATGTCTTGTGTGAGTTGTTTTTGTGCGTCATTTGTGCGTGAGCAACGCGCGGCACGTTTTGATCTGCTAGCTGTTCTCAGCGTTACATTCCAGGTTGTTGCTATTGCATTCATTTCTTCGCCCATACGACGAAACTGTAACTATTTTAGATGATTATTAGTTTTTTAAAATTGCCAATACGAAGGTGAGTGATTTCGAGTGCCTCTAGAGCTCTAGAGATGAAATCACTGGCGTATTAGAAACGGCAGGAAGAAGTGTGTCAAAAGATAGCGTAGGTTCTCATCCGTAAAATGGAAAAGGACAGAGTAACGTGCAATATCATGTCGAGATTTATTGTAGGCAATTAAGAGAAATGCGCACGCCGAGTGCCTGTCAGGGTGGTAAAAACGTACATAGCGACCTTTGAAAGCTCCATTTAGCCGCTCTTTGAGCCCGATGGTCTGAGAGTGATGTGCTGGTGTGAACTTGTGTTTCGTAGGCCAAGAGTGCCATGCGTCTTGGATAACCTTAGGTAAGAATTAGTGACCCCCATCAGCAAGTAGTTGTCGCATAGTGTTGTGATATATTATAAACTTTCCCAGGAACAATTCCGAAATTCCAGTTACAGTATGGGTAAGAAGGGCACCGTAATGTCAAGAAATATTGAGTGGTGTAGTCCGCAGCCATGGCTATCGACGTTTTTCTACTTGATCAATAAAAAGAGAGGTCCAAAAAGGTGAAGACATTCCCTATAAAATGAATCCGGTGGTATCTGAATGGGCTGAAGACATCTAGCTGGAAGGGTCCTAAATTTGTACATAAAAATGCAATAGGAAAATCTTGTACATTGGGCTTCAAATATTTTGTTCGTTAAGTGAGAAATGACAGCGTGTTAAGTGTATACGTTTCTGTATAAAGAAAATACTGGTAAACTTTTCCTTTGCTTTTTTTACAGTGCAATCACAGCGTCGTTCGCCGTATAGGCTTGAGCGCAAAGCAGGTGCGTTATTTTTTCCTTCACGAGCGTTGTGAACAAACAGCTCGAGACCCTGTTTTGCTTCAAACTGACTGTTTATCTATTTCTTTTTTATTATTTTTTCTGTATTCGTTCCCTTTCTAATGTTTCCCTTCTCCGCCACCTGAAGAGTGGGTTAGGCAACAGAAACAGAGCAAGAGCTTGGTTAACCTTCTTGCTTTTCCATTTCTATCTCTCTCTTTCACTCTGTTCCGAAAATTTCGTTCTGCTATGTGCTTATTGAAATAAAAGATCATGCTCGGCTTTCTCTTCAGATGTTTTTTAAGAAAGCTTGACTTCTCTATACATGTCTTGTGTAACAGAGTGAATTGTTTCACCATGAAGTCTCATATGTATATATCAATAGGCATGGACAAAAATGTCTAATGAAAAATCATGTGCGCATGCTTTACGAACAGTTTCTAAAAAAAATTACAGCACTTTCTGACTAGTATGCTTAGAAGCGCTGGGCAGCCTTTTCCGTTTCGCTTACTAAATGTGAAGCATCTTCTTGTGTATTGAAGGTACACTTAGTCTTTCTATCTGCGTATATATCTATTTATGTCGCGCCAATGAATATCGTTCTACCACATTGACTTTTCAAATTGGTTCGGTACGAGCCCCAAAACCATGATGCAAATAGGCAAACTTGAATCCCTTGCTTCTCGCCTCATGTAGTCATCGCGAGCCTGATTCTCCTGCCCTGCTCTTTTCGTTATCTGCGATGAAGCATCACACAATGCATACGCACCAAGAATATCACGCATAAGCAAGGTCACGAGCGCATGACATGCCCCAGCCTATTCTTGAACGTACGACATCGATGTTGTGTCGATTCGGCGTTCTCTCTTGTGTATTGCCCCTTTCTGTGGGATGGATCAGTCAGTGCGCGTACTTTTGGAGAGGCTGGCATGAATTATGTGTCGTGACCGCGGTACACGACGTCGCTCCGCTCAAACGGCGGTCAGAGATGACACACCAAACACAAGCTAAGCGTTGTCAGGGTTGGCGAAGCAACGATGCTGGAACGACGAGAAGACGAACGCGAGCGAAATGGGGGAGTAGTATACATAGTATACGGTGGTTGTAGTAGTAGTTGAAGTGTATGTGTTTCCACATGAAAAAAACAACGATAAGATTATGAGGGATGCCGTAGTAGAAGTCTCCGGAAATTTGGACCGTCTGGTGTTTTTTATCATGCACTGACATCGCAAAGTATACGCCGTCATCTATATCACAGCCGTAATCGAACCAGCGATATTCGGGTCAGCAGTGGAGCACCCTAGCCGCTGGTTCACCGAGGCTGGCATAAAACGAGGGTTGGATAGTGTATAACATGTCGTGGCCAATGAAAACAAAAATTAAGATATCAACAAGCTGACAGTTCGTTGGCGTGTTTTATTATTGTTCTCAGACTTCATTCATTATAATAATATATGAAGGGTAGTGCGAATACACAGGGATAAAAAATACAATAATATGGAGCAGCAAGCGCAAACCAAAGTACGCCTCATTCATACTACACAACAGAACACACAAATTGCACATGCCAACTAGAGCGATTTCACGTGAAACGCTCCTAATGGGTTACCGTTTAAAATGCGGGATGTAATTAAGAGTCGAGACAATTTTCGTTTGTTTTTTAGATATATATAGCATTTAACCAAGTTCTGATGAAGTGTTTAAGGTGAGCGACGTCAGAGCACCAATTTCAACGTAAAGGAGCGACGTAAAAGCAGGAGGAACATTCCTTGGTGTACGTCAATCTCTCCATCTTGGGGCGCGCACCCGCGAGAAGGGCAAATGGCATTTAGTAAAAATTTAGCATTCTTTCGTGACATGTAGCGTTGCAAATCTTTACAGGCATGACCCTGAGTGTCCTGTGTTTCCATTACACTTGTCAGCTCGAAATACCCAAACCTAGTGAGGGGTCCTCTAAGGTGTTCACCGACCGGGGAGAAATCGATCCTGCGTGACTAGACCTGGCATCCCTCCCTTCTGGAGTATCAGTGGTCTGGTTATTTACTCCTGCGCTGCACATCCCAGCCACAACAAAACAAAATAGACCCAGGAGAGTGTTTATTTTACGGTGGACACTTAACTCACAATGTAAGACAATAAAACAAAGGCTTCAATTTGCGAATCACGTGACATTCCACGCCTAGGTGCAACTGCTGGATACTTTGTAATATTCTAAACAATATTATTTTTGCTTCTTGTCGTAGATACAAATAACTGACATCTTTTCTTTAAAATTATTTCAATTTTTGGAGAAATTTACTGTGCCTATATTCATGATTTTGATGTCCTAAAATTTTGTTTTACCTGCCGGTTTTTCGCGCCTAAAACACGCTTTTTAGAGCCTGAAAATTCGGCCTCTAATCATGGCTATCATGCTTTGACGTGTCATTTATATTTCTCGTCAATTACTGCCACCTTTTGCCAAATTTGGAATATGTAAAGCTATCAAAACTGCTGTGAGCGCAACATGAGCGTGGTATGTTGTCATGTTCTTACATGTCACACATATCCTGTTTATCATGTTTGCACCAGTCATATACTATCGCAATTCGTTCGCGTCATGTAAAATTAAGCTTCGTATAAGTAAAGCTAGCGAAACGACCATGAGCGCGCCTTGAGCGTGGCGTGTAGTCATGACTTACAAGACATGCATGTCATGATTTCCACGTTAGAGTCTGTCACCCATGTTCGCTATACAGTCATGTCATACCATACCACTTTTTCAACATGTCATGTGAACAAAACCCCCGCAAGAGCAGCAAGACCATCAAATGTAAATCATGACATTCTTGGCATTCATGTCACGATTTTCATGTCAAGACTAGTCAGTTATGATCGTGTTATGGCATACCAATTCTGATTTAGATGCCATTATTGAAACGGTCAAGAAAGCTAAAAGTCGTAGGCGGCTAGACAGATAGGAACGTGATAGATAGACAGATAGGCAGACAGATACGGGCAAAGTCGCCGAAGTTCGCTAAGAAATGATTCGCGTTTGTAAGCACCGCCCAAGCAGTCTTCACAGGTGGTTGAGCAGCAAAAATGAGACGTGCTCCTACAGATGGTTGCGGACATTGCAGCCGAAGCCAAAGTGCCACTCGAGAAACTCTCTTGGAAGGCGGGAGTCGGCCCCGGTGAACACTATTCCGCTGTCGCCATGTTCACGCCGCCTGCTTGCAATGCCGCTAATGCTCTGCGTTGTGGCTTGGTAGGCTCGGAAGGCTGCTGGATGCCAAGTGTGCAGCTGCTATTCGGGCTTCTTTTCGCGGGTCTGTTCTTGCACCAGGATCCACCCGGACCGATGCACTGGCCTGAGAAACATGAATTCTCTCACAGACCAGCTGTTGGCACTATTCTTAGTAGTTTGTCTGCTGTTTGGACATTCGTTCGATCCATGCCCTTTTCATGTGGAAGTTGCAAGCTGAAACTGTAGTGCGCGAGCTTGACAGTATAGCTGCAAAGGCTTAAGTGACGTCACTGACGGTGCAGCCAATTGTATGCGCGCTTGGTACGACGCATAGGATGGCTTGACAAACGGCGCTCCTAATGACGCGCACCACTGGAAGTGCCGTAGAAAATGACGCTTCCGATGGCACAGCCAATTGAGACCTTACGATTTCTCGTGACGAAGATTTTTTTTTCATTTCGCCTAGCAATGTACAGCTTTCGCTGTAAATGTACGTGTAATAAAGAAGTTTATGGAGGTATTAACCTTGCCTATAACAGAGTATAAAAATTGCAAATAAACGTGAAGGTGTAGCGTTGGTAAGCATAGCGAGCATATAAGTGAAACATCACTTTTGTTTTTTTTAATGAATAACTCATGTGGAATCCCATTGCAATTTGCGTGCACCACTTCCGAAACACTCGCACAGCTGTTTTCTACCTGTTAATGAAGAGAACCGATAGAAATGAGCGGCTCGGAGAGCGTGTTGCATGCACGTTCATTTATCGCTGCGTACCTTCAGTAGGGTATTTCCCTTCACCCAACTGCCTTGAAAAAAAAAAACACCGAAATCTCGGCGACCATTGTCTTCCCGCTGCTCTGTGGGCTTGAACCACAAATTAATCCTCTCCTGTCCCAAGGAAATCACACCACGCCTATATTTTTGGGTATCGTTAGCTGCGTGGATTTTTTAGCGGAGGTGTCCGCAACTCAGATGTAACATAAAGACGTTGCACTATCTTCCGTCGAAGATATAACATATGAAAGAGTTTGACGTGCACAAAACAAAGCTGCGTGCAGTAATTATATGTCTGCTTATGGGCAAAAGCAAGGGCATCTTTTTATGCTGAACTCGATGCACGTATTTTTCTCTATTACCTATCGGAAAAAAAACGAATGGTGGGCATGGTGTAAACCACCACCCACCATTATAGTGGATTAGTGTAGTGGGTGAATGGTGGGAAACACCCACCATGGCGCATGGTGGGTATGGTGGGTGCTGCAGTGCCGGCAACACTTGAGCGCGAAATGACGTCATAACCACCGTGACGAGCTGCCACAAGAAATAAAAAAGAATTCTATAAAAAGAGTATAAAAAACACCCCTCCCGTAAAAAAAAACAAGGCGCCACGGAGGATCGAACTTGCAACCTGCGGATTCCCATTTGAAGACGCTAACCACTGCGCCACACCAACTTTTTTTTTTCTTTAATGAATGACATTATCACCAGTAAAGTACACAGAACATACTTCATCAGAAGTCACACCAACATGACGTTGACTGGGTGTTAAATACTTAGTTGGCATACAATCTTACGGTTCAACTTAAGTTATCTGTTTCGTGTACACAACATAGACAAGATCTACACCTGCTACAAAAAATTGCACAATTATTAAACACAAGCAACTGCGGCCTGTAACGATTGCCACTATGTTAACGGCACTAGTGCTATTTTTTTTTACAATTCACAACTTCAAGAAAAAACCAAGTGGACTGGGGAGCAGGAACAGTTTACCGACGGGGTTTGCCAAGTTTATTATCCATTTCGCACTCGTTCTAAAGGGGGACATCTGCTCACGCTTTATGACGCCTCTAGGCTCATTCCATAGATACGCCCGCCTAATTTATTTGATTGAGTATTGGGATAATTTTCGCGCAATGTAGAGGGCGGTGGCGCCAGCGCAATGCTGTAGCTTTTTCGCTAAAGCAACTTCATAACGGCTTGGCCAAAACGAATGCAGTGTGCCGGAAACATTACGCTATTATGTTGGTTCACCAAGCATACGAATTGCCAAGTCTGAGTTCTCGTACAAAAGCTAGAGAAGTGCCGGCGAGTGCGACCGGCGGCTGTCGGTGAGAAGACACTTAATTACGTTCTCTGGGAGTGCTTTAATCGCGTCGCATCGATGTTTGTTGCTTCTTGAGCGGACACCATACACAATGAAAAATGCTTCATTTAGGTTAATTGATGCCATGGCTGCGCTGTATTGTCATACTTAATCGTCGAAATCGTGTATTCTGAAACGCGGAAGCACGGATAACACAATTGTACGGGCTCGGTCAGTAGACCTAACTTTTATGGAAATCATGGTGGTAGAACATGTAGTGTACAGATCCCAGCTTGGTACACTATATAAATTGCCCGCCATTATAAGCCCCCCCCCCATCATCTGCTTACTGTTTCCCAGCATTATCGCGATGGTGGGCAGAGCTTCTCAGCTTGGTACACCATGTGGTCCACCATAACAAGTAGCACCCATCATCTACTTAGTGCTTCCCAGCATTATCGCAATGGTGGGCAGAGTGTCCCATTATTGCCCACTATCTAGCCTCTGCTTTCCACCATCATTTCCACTTTACCCATCATCTGTACACCATACCACCCAGTATGTCCCGGCATAACCACCATATTTTCCACTACGTCCCACCATAGTCATCATAATTTCCACCATGCCCACTATTATTTCCATGCCCACTATTATTTCCACTACGCCCACCATGTTTTCCAGTATCCACCATGGCAATTTTTCCGATAGGGATTGCCTTTGCAGTGACTGCCCTGTTCCATATTATTTCATGTATTGGTGTGTGAGTAGATTTTTTGCTATTCAGAGAACCTAGGTGAGAAACTGTAGTCACCAACTGTGCGCATTCATAATTAGATGCCGAAAAATATGAAGCCCTAGTTCAATTTACCAAAGGTTATAAGAAGAAAAAACAAAGCAAAACATACATGCAGAACAATTTTGCATCTTGCAGGCACCTCTCGTGTTAAAAATTATACGGTATCCGGTAAGTATGTTTTTGCTCTTTATATATAGTATATATGAATCATTGATAAAATCAACACTTGGACACCCGCATTCAGTCGCTATAAAAAATCTTCCGTCCACCACTCGTTCATAACTTTTTTGCATAATCAGGCACTTAGAGAAAAATTATTCTCACAACCTGCTTTGTTCCCATCGCGTGTTGTCCACGCGAGCAAAGTAGCTACTCCTTTTTGCCACACCAACCCTTTTTTGCAATCTTTTCTTTCGAAGACAAGCAGAAACTGCAACCACCTTTCTCAATTCATTGCTGCCACTGAAGTCCAAGTGCTGCTCAAGTCCGCAATATTGCAACACTTTATGGTTTTACTGCACACTATTGTTTTCTTTCTTTTTTTGGTTCTTGCTTTCCTTTTTTACTATCTTTATTGTACTTTCTTCAGTGAGGTTATCATCATTTTTTTCAGTGTTTATATAGAACCCACTGCTCTTTGACAGCCTCCTGGTCTTTTCGGTATACTCAAAGCGAAATGATTGAATAAATAAATTAACAAATAATTATGTGCATGAACTGCGCTGATATTAAGCACTTTGTCCGAATAACTTCATTACTTATGTAAGTGTTATTTTTAGGACAATGATGTCTGAAGAAGGTATTTTATTGTGTAATCATAGTAATCAAACCACGCACGATTTATTCGTGTTCAAACGGAAAAAAATCAACAGTGCTCTCGAGAACCTCAGTGATTCTTCACACAATGCTACACAAGCACTTGTCAACCACGCCACCACAAAGCAAAAAGGTAATGAGGACTGCAGGGGCACTTGTCAACCATGCCACAACAAAGCAAAACGATATTGAGGACTGCAGGGACAAGTTTCTCTTTTACAACGAGATCAGCAAACACTCCTACCTAGGACGCCGAGTCTTCCTTCCTGCACACAGTAAGCTAAAAAGAGCTCAGGCAATTATGTAAAGGCTTTCAAAAAAGAAGTACCTACCCGAACGTACTGTGCATCAACAGGAGTTAGCCAGAGTTCTCTATTCTGGTAACACGCGATAACCATCACAACACTATGAACCTCACTAATATGCTCTGACATTTCCCTCCGCTGCTTAGCGTCCACGAACCGTTATGGGCAGTCCAACGCGCCCGCGAAGCGGCCGCATTGGTCAGTGGTTTGGTCACATTGTGGGAGCAGCCTGCTTCGTCCTACGCAACTGTAGCGCGGCCTATCGTACCTACCTAAAGTTCGTTCCTTCGTATGGGGGCATATAATGAGTCGTCTGCTGAGAAGAAAAAAGAAGTAGGTGGAACGTAGGCGCATGCGATTTCCGACGAAAGACGAGACGAATTGAATGCTAAGTTCATCGAATTCAAACATATTTTTCAAAAAGTGGTCTTCTTGTTTTTATTTATTAAAATGCCCCGCCGCGGTGGTCTAGTGTCTAAGGCACTCGGCTGCTGACCCGCAGGTCGCGGGTTCGAATCCCGGCTGCAGCGGCTGCATTTCCGACGGAGGCGGAAATGTTGTAGGCCCGTGTGCTCAGATTTGGGTGCACGTTGTAGAACCCCAGGTGGTTGAAATTACCGGAGCCCTCCACTACGGCGTCTCTCATAATCATAAGGTGGTTTTGGCACGTTAAACTCCACATAAGATATCATTTATTAAAATAAATATTTCAAAGGCTATCGAAATCAAACATATTCATTAAACATTTGTCTTTTTATTGTGAAATATTCTAAGAAATCATTTAAAAACTATCTTTTACTTTATAAAATTATGAACGAATTCTTTGTTGTAGCATGGCACCACTCGTTTCATAGCTGATCCCTCATGATGAATTGCACCAGGACAAAGGGCAATCAATCAATTAATCAATCAATCAATATAAAAAGCGCTTTGTGTGCTGAATGGCAATTCAGAGTAGTACATTTTATTGGTGACTTCGGACTACGAACACGACCTTCCACGGAGTAGCGTGAGAATCTCTACGACCTCAGCCCTGGTACCGTGACCACTGCACCCGGCCATGTGTCCACTTTGGGTGTTGTTGCAAGTACTACTATAACCCTGCCTCCGCTGTGGCTTCTCGATCCCTGCCTAAGTCGAGAACAAGTTCCACATTCATTGTATCACTTCAGAAGTTCACAAGCAGGAGCTACTCGTTGGAGCATTGCCGCCACAGGCAATGGCCGAAATACGCGGCATCCTCATGTGCCCACATGGTGAAACTACATATACGACAGAGCCAGGGAGCGTCCACCTGCTCTACTATTCTATCACAGGTTCAATATACGACAGTCAAACATGCTCTTCATCACTGATTCGTTCTGCCAAAGCATTGGCGCATTCAGCAACTTCTGTGACACGACGGGCTCTGAGACCACCATCCCGCAGTTTCTACTTAAGCAGCAACACCTGCTTGGGGACCAGCCGGATTGCTGGGAAACACCCATGCTATACGTGAGTTATTTCTACAGCGTCTTCCACCTACCGTGCGAATGGCTCTTGTCGCAGCTGGCAGAAATGGCCGATGACACGATGATAGACGTTGTTTCGGCAGTCGTAAATGCTCCCGCACCTCTCTGATTTCAGAAGCAGATTATCTTTGAGAAACGGTAAACGATCTCGCAGTTGAAGTTGCAAACTTGCGTCTGCAATCGCTGAGCATTGGCGACCTACATGATCAGCCTTGACCACACCGACTGTTTCCCACGTCGCCTGCTCCGTAACGACCCCTCCACCAGCCCGTGCACCGCTTTTTATCGCACAACACAGGCTACTATCATCGGCGTTTGCACGACATGACTAACTTATGTGTACCACCCTGCTCTTGGCACATAAGTAACGCTCAGGCTGATCGTAATTAACAGCGGCGGGTGATCAAGGCCAATTATCAAGGCGCTTGTTCCACATCACCCACAAAACCGCAAGTTTTTTCTTGCTGTAGGATACTGGAGCAGAAGTCAGCATAATTCTATCTTCCAAAATTGACCGGTGGCTCCACGAGAAGTCAACCTCATTACAACCGATCAATTATGTCATTGCAGATTACAAACAGAATTCTCTGACCTTAGATCTCGGTCTGAAGAAGAAATTACAGTGGTGATTTTGGATAGCAGACGTATGCTCGGAATCTTAGTCACCAATTTCTTAAGGCATTATCTTTTGCTCGTGGATATCAGCCACTCTGACTTGTTAGATAGCTACGCCATCGCATTGGCGATATAAAGTCGAGAGCGCGACGACGGCCAGACTTACATCACCATACTCTCAGATTCGCAAGAGGCGTGACGGCTATTCTCGAAAGGCCACCTCCCATTAAACATTTGCAAATTTTTAGGCGGACAATTGAGCACACCTATAGGTTGGCCTAGTGTCCGGGACATGCAGGCCTGGAGGGTAACGAGAGGGCGGACGCTCTAGCTCGAGCGCTCGCGAACCGAGCGGAGCAGCAGCCTTGCTCGCTGTTACCACTACCCAGCACTACGCACGACGGCTTTCGCAAGAAGAGAAAAACGACCCGGCTCTGATGGCTCCGCGAGAGCTTCTTGCTCACCAGCGATGCGCGCGGCAGAAATATGGCGCCCCCCCCCCACAAATCTCTTAAAGGGGAAGACGCCATAGACCTCCTTAAAATTCAAACGGGAGTTTATCGAAATTTATTACGACTGCACAAAATTCATCCAACTTTGTATGAACGCGATTGTCTGTGGTGTCGCGACACGCCACGGACCGTTTACCATATCTCGTGGAGTTGTGCTAAACGGCCAAGTGAATTCGATTGCTTACAGCGTATGTATAGAATGGAAAACTCTTTGAAGCAATGGGAGGCACTCCTCGCTAGCTTGGACTCAGAGGTGCAAGTAGCACTCCTGGACCACATCCGGCAGGCGGTGCAAGCCAGGGGAGCCTTGGACATGGGGTTCCACCCATCTAGCTCCTAAACCCCTTCTTTTTTTCAGCCCAATAAGTTATTTCTCTCTCTCTCTCTCTCTCTCTCTCTCTATTCTGGCTAATCACCCAAATGATTTTCTGTAACACGCTACGGCCCTGAACGCCACTTTTGTAAAATCACCTACGTCCCCATATACAGCTCTGCTCAAACAGTTTCCGGAGGTTACCAAGCAGTCTCCAATGAATAAAACCTTCAAGCACACTACGACCCAATGCATTCTTACTACAGGCCCCCTGTTTACTGTCGCCCTATTTAATTTGGCCCTGATTGGCTTCAAAGTGCTCACAGACACATCGAGCATATGCTACAGCTGTAAACCATTTGTCCTCCATCAAGCTTGGAGTCGTCGGCACTGCACATGGTTCGCATGAAGAGCGATCCCTGGTGGTCCTGTGGTAATTATCAGGCAATCAATACACCCAGAGTTACAGATCAATACCCGTCACCAATATTCAGGAGTGCACTGCCTTTGTAACTGGCCCAACAGCTTCCTCGAAGATTGATCTCGTGCTTGTTTATCATGAGATCCTTGTTGAGCCTTCTGACATTCCAAAATCTGCAATAATTACCCCATTCTGGTTTTATTAGTATTTACGATTGCCTTTCGGTTTACGAAACGCAGCTCAGACATTTCAGCATTTCATAGACGAAGTCGCAAGAGGCTTGCATCATCTTTTAGTTGCCAGCAAGGACGCTGAAAGACACTAGGCACATCTACGTAATCTTTTCACTCGACTGTGTGCTTACGATCTTGTCATCAATGTAGAAAAGTGTCACTGCGGAGTATCGGAGATAGCATTGCTCGGACATCGGATCACTAAATATAGCATCACCTGACAAGGTTCAAGCTATCATCGACTATACCCGCTTACCACGTCTATATGTAGTCTGATGTTTTCTGGGACTCGTCAATTTTTATCGCCCATTCATCCCTACACTTCTGCCGCCTCTGGAAACACTACTCCCGACTTCGAAAGTTGAGTGAGCCACAATTGCCTGCGATACGGTCGCGGACCAAGCTTTTGCCACCGTTGAGACCAAACTCGCCCAGGTCACCGTCCTGTGCCACCCTTCACCAACTGCTCCCACTAGCCTCATGGTGGGAGCAGTTCTTCGGGAGCCGTTGGAGCCCCTTTTAATCAATGGATCGAGAGTGCGTGGGCTCTAATTTACTTATTTTCTCACCAGTTACGCGACGCTATGCTATGAGACAGTACTTTCGGGCGAGAGCTTCTCGCGGCCTTCTTCGGGGTGAAGCATTTGAGGTACTTTCCTGAAGGGAGACTATTAGCCATTCTTACCAACCCCAAGCCACTTGTTTTGTTTTACGTTCCTGCACTGCCACGCACACTCCTAGAGAGCTTCGACACCTTGCTTTCAAAGCCGAAATAACCGCAGACATTTGTTTTGTAAAAGGTAGCTTTAGTATCATAGCGGACGCTCCTGGTCGTATTACCATCAATGCCGTGACAGGCACCATCAATCTTTCATTGTCTTCGTTCGCGAAGGTACAGTGATTAGACGGTGAGCTTCAACGAATCTGATCCTCTACATGCCTCTGACTGGAACAAATTAGTTTTCTCAACGACGACGTGACTCTGTTGCGATATTTTAAAGAAATGCACTCGTGTCTATGTTCCTTCACATCTGCGTCATGCTGTTTTCGCCACCCTTCATTACATCTTCCATCTAGGCATTAAGAGGCTTGCAACACCTGGCCACTGAACGCTCTGTCTGGTCACGCATACGCACTAAGTGGCCTTAAGGGGTCACATGCGCTAACATTTGTACCAGGGTTCACACTTGCGCGGCGTGCCAGCTTATGAAGGTGCAACGGCACCCCAGGCCCCGTGGCGAAAATTCTTTCTTCCTCATGCTCGTTTCGACACCAATTATTTGGACATTGTTGGACATTTAGCTCCATGCCGGCTATATACGTGTTTGCTAACGTGTATTGACAGCGAACTAAAAGGCCTGAAGAAGCTCCAATGCCTGATATCACAGCATAAACAGTTGGTCGTGTCTGTCTTGCTACCTGGATTAGCCATTCCGGCGAACAATCAACGGTGACTACTGATCGAGGGATGATGTTTGAATCAGCGCTTTTCACCTCTGTCACATCTCTATTATGTTGTGTACTCATTCCCACAACTTCGTATCATCGAACATCAAATGGAAATGTATGCTCTATCATCATTTCACTCACTTCGCAGCCACACGCTGAAGAGTGGTATGACACCTCCGCAGCGTGCTCCTCGGCCTTCGTTCAACACTTGAGCCAGAGCGTGCCTGCTCTGTAGCCGAAATGCTTTATTGCTGCACACTCCGTTTTCTTGGTAACCTCGTTAGTCCCATTACTACTCAGAATGTTTCGAATTTATCCTCATTCGTCCAGCATCTGCAGATCCTCATGCAAACCTTGCGTCCATCAACATCTTCAGCTCACAGTAAAAAGGATGTTTTTTGGGTGGCCAACCTACAGCCATCCTTACACGTTTTGCTCATGTTGATGCGTCTCGCCGTGCTCTTAAGCCTCGCTATGACAGTCCTTTTTCCAGTCATCAAGCGTTCCTAAGATCACTTTACAATCCTGCATGGTGCTACCACTCATTCAATTCAATACTTGACCTTGTATTTATGGATACCAGAATTACTGATTATACCGTTTCTGGTAACGAAGGACTATCAGACCACAAGCTTGTTCAAGTGTGCGTAAAAATGTACTGCCAGCCAAGTCTCCCAGAAAAACAATACATGTAAGAAATTTCGCTGCTGCAGATGATGTCAGCATCTTAGATTACCTCGAGATGCAACTGGAGACGTTTGATAGAGCAGGTGAGGTCAATACGTTGTGGCATAAGTTTAAATATATTGTTGGTTTTGCTATGCATATATACATCCCGATCAAAGTAAAAAAAACGTGAAAAGACGAAATCAATGGGTGAATTGAAAAATCATACTGTTAAAAAGGAAATTAAAACGTAGAAGAAAAACCAAGATCTTAATGAAAAGCATAATCTTTCAATTACTCTCAAAGAAAAACTATTCATCGCAAAAGAATATTACTATTCCCACACTTTGTCAAAGTTTGAGAAAGAATGGCACAGCGATTTTTGCGTCACCTTGCTCCATCTCGAAAGAATGTGACCTATATTACAAATATTGGATGTATAAATACTGATCCAACTCAAATTGCTGATAAATACAATGAATTTTTCAATTCTGTTTTCGACCCTTTCTCACTTTTGTCTACAGCGATAAGAGCCAAAATGGATAAAGCGTATTCAAGCATGCTAGACGTTATGTTATCTAAAGAAGGCGTACTTTCTCTTCTGTTAAACCTTGATACTAAAAAGTCGCCTGGCCCGGATAGCATTTCTAATGAATTGCTGAGAAGATAGTCGGAATAGATGGCTAAATATATACTAATAATTTTGATGCGTCTCTTGAGCAGCGTGAATTACCACATGATTGGCTAATAGCGCGGGTCGTACCAGCACACAAAACAGGTGATAAACATAAAGCACAAAATTACAGACCAATATACTATACACGTGCATGCTGTAAAATATTCGAGCATATATTGTCAAAAAGCTCGTTTAGTTTTCTAGAAAGCTCAAACAAATTAAATCCTAACCAGCATAGATTTCGGAGACACTTATCCACAATCACCGAACTTGCTGAAACAGTGCACGATTTCGCTGAAATAATTAATGAAACAGGTCCAATAGATGGAATTTGCTTAGACTTATTGAAAGCCTTTAAACGCGTTTCTCACTCGCATTGATTGGTAAATACATCACCTTGGGGTAAACCTACATAATTAAGTGGATTGAATTATATCTAGCTGATAGGACACAATACGTGGAGGTGAAAGGAAAGAAATCGAGAGTGTTAAATGTAACGTCTGATGTCCCCCAGGGATCAGTATTAGAACCTGTTTTATTCCTCTGTTATACAAAAGATATTACAAGTGGCCTCAGTAGCAAAATTGCTGTTCTTCTATTTGCTGATGATTGCCTAATATATTCTAAAATATCATCTTATGAAGATCATCCAAAGTTAGCCTCAGCACTGCAATCTGTTGCTGATTGGTGCACTAGATGGAAAATTAAAATAAACCAAGGGACAACGGTATACGCACGCATAACTAGAAAAACAAAAAAATGTGTCAGTTTTTAATTACATATTAGACGGAAAGCCATTGAAACAAGTTAGGCACTTTAAGTAATTAGGCCTTACAATATCAGATGACTTATCTTCGAAAAAGCATATTAGTAACTAATGTAATGCCGCTGAGGTTAAACTCTGGTCACTTAGACATAAGTTGAAATTGCTTCCCGAGATGGTAAACTCAGGAAGCAATTCTAACAAACATTCTAGTGCACCCTTAAAGCCACGTAGTGGGTTCATGGCAAGTTCCGCAAAATTTCATACACTACCTTTTGTAGTACGCACTAAGAACAGCATATTCCGATTGCGTTTACTTCATCATCATCACCATCATCATCATTATCATCATCATCATCATGAGCCTGACTACGCCCACTGCAGGACAAAGGCCTCTCCCATGTTCCGCCAGTTAAACTGGTGCTGTGCTTGCTGCTGCCAATTTATACCCGCAAACTTCTTAATCTCATCTGTCCACCTAACCTTCTGTCTCCCCCTAACCCGCTTACTTTCTCTGGGAATCCAGTTAGTTACCCTTAATGCCCAGCGGTTATCCTGTCTACGCGCTACATGCCCGGCCCATGTCCATTTCCTCTTCTTGATTTCAGCTATGATATCCTTAACCCCCGTTTGTTCCCTAATCCACTCTGCTCTGTTCTTGTCTCTTAAGGTTACACCCACCATTTTTCTTTCCATTGCTCGCTGCGTCGTCCTCAATTTAAGCTGAACCCTCTTTGTAAGTCTCCAGGTTTCTGCTCCATAGCTAACTAACTACCGGCAGATACAGCTGTTATATACCTTCCTCTTGAGGGATACTGGCAATCTGTTTGTCATAATTTGAGAGTGCTTGCCAAATGTGCTCCACCCCATTTTTAGTATTCTAGTTACTTCAATCTCGTGGTTTCGCTCCACGGTTATTACTTGCCCTAAGTAGACATATTATTTTACAACTTGAAGTGCACTATTACCTGTTTCGAAGTGCTGCTCTTTTCTGAGGTTGTTGTACACTACTTTAGTTTTCTGCAGATTAATTTTAAGACCCACCTTTCTGTTCTCCCTGTCTAACTCCGTAATCATGAGTTGCAATTCGTCCCCTAAGTTTACTTGAGAGCTCCCCAATTTATTCAAGTGCGCATGGCCACTTGTCTGCAGGAAGAAGAGGGGGGAGGCATCTGATGCATACTTTTTTTGACATGACAAACTTTGAACATATACTGGTAGTGGGTTCTCTCCTGAGAATAAAGTAAAGGTAGTTGGGACGATAGCAGAGATATTCACATAAGGCTTGTCTGGGAATATCTTCCCTATGCAGCTTTTGTACAGATCTGGAATCAATAGAGCAACATTTTTTGTCATGTCGCCATTACAGACAATTACGAAAGCGTCTCCTTGTCATCCATTTTGCTAACTTTGGGCTGTCCTACAACATTGAGCATCAACTCTCCTTTGGTGTTTCGGTTCTCGGCAACAGCCACAGGAAAATCTTCGATGCCATTTTCAGTTATCTTTATGAAACAAAACGAATGCGCCTCTAAATTCCTATTTGTGTATTTGTTTGCATACTATTATTAAGCGAATTCTAAACATCGATATTGAACGTTTTTGAAATTACTGCAATTTCAATTCAAGATATATATTTTTTGTCTGGTGGAAGAAATTATTGCACTCTTTTTGTATTTACCATTCCTTTACCCTCCTTCTGTTAGGATTACGTATCATTTGAAAGACCTTAAATTTGATATCCTAAATTCTTAGCCAATCTTCCTGAGGGGGCAAGAGCCATTGTGGAGGCATCATCATCATCATCATCGTCGTCGTCGTCGTCGTCGTCGTTATCATCAACATCATCATCAGATGCATTATTAAATCACGCTGTGGGTTCAAAACCGCGTTTCTGAGTGCTATAAGTACATTTATCCAACTATCCATCCATCAGCAGGAGCCCGATGGTAACATCCTAATTATTTTGTGACATAAAAGGCGTTATTTATTCTAGTTTTCTAGAAATTACTTTCCTAATTTATTAGCGAACAATGAATTTGTGACTTCATCTACCGATGCGAATAAACACGAGTGACCTGTGACATTACGCACTCTCACTGACAGCTTGCATTATATTGTAATCAAAGCGCCTTTTATCATTTTTCCCTCGGCAGACTGCCAACTTAGAAATGGACACTGCATTTACCCTATCGGTGAGTTTTAATTCAAAAGATGTGCTATTGCACTATTTTTGGCAATTTTTAGCCCAATATTTGCGAAGTCATCGTATTCGACCTTGCCCATAGAAAGTATACTTATAAATAAACTATAGGAAATGTATTTTGCAAAGCAGAGTATGCTAGCCTATGAGTACAGAAGTTTACTAAGTTCGCAAGGACACTCTCTTGAAACTCTTGAAGTGCTTACAATGTAGGTCTAAAACTAGGGAAGTGCCTTCGCTTGCTCTTTAGGCAGTTTGTTATTGCAATAGCGCGAGCACTAACTTATTGGAAGCAGTTTGCATGTATATTGTATACGTTTCGCATATGAAGCACCATCTGCTGGTAAGTGTGAATACTTTTAGGGGCCTGAGCTGTCGCAGGCAGTCGGACGCTGTCGTCGTTCTCTCGTGTTGCTTGGCTCCACGCAAGCGAAATCATGCGAAGAAGAACCATGTATAGCAGCAATGCGTCAGAGAAGCTTCGATGCAAAATTTAGGAAGAGAAAAAAAATGTAGAGAAGCGGCGAGAAAAGGGAGGAGGCTGCAATCGTGTACCGTCATTTCATGTATTCGCTTTGGGTGGCGCAAATAAAATCATGTGTAGAAGGAAGCAGACAAAGGAAGAAGGCAAGGAGGTTAACTATAAAAGCGTCTGGTTGGCTACTCTACACTGCGTATTAGAGAAGGGGATAAGAAACAGGAAGGAGGGAGGATAAGGTAAAGGAAAAAGGGCACAGACAGACAGTAAATTCCCTGCAGCATGTTCGATGCCTACTTCCTATTTCCGAGGCGAAGTTGTTGAATTAGGCGTGTATTGCTGCAATATGCAATAGAAAAGGATATCGCAAGGTAAACGTAAATTGAAATATCGTCCCAAGTCATGAAAATGGGGTCTTTAGGCTACACTGCTTGTATGTGAATACTGCAGCTTTAGTACATGTTTGGATTGTTCGTGAATCTGGAAGAAGAAGCGAAATGTAAAAGATAGTCTCATACGAAATATTCACTTTTTCGTCATGTGCCACATTGCGTACGTTGTGGCATTCCGCAACTGGTACAAAATAGAGGAAGCCAAGATCAACGCCCCTCAACCGCAGGGTGTACATTCTTGCGTTTGGTCCGGCAGTTTATCTGGGCAGACGTCATTGTGCGTAAGCTGGTCTGCTAGGATGCCTTCAACCCCATCGGCACCCAGTTGGCTATAGACGCTGTCCTATAAAGGTTTCAGGTAGTGGTCGGGTCTCAACGAAAGCTTCGCGGGACAACCCTTTTGTTGAACGGGTTCGAACAGCGTGGGACGGCGCCACTGTGGCAATTCTCTTAGATTGAACCTTCGACTCGGCTGTCGTCGCCGACGCGAAATTTCCACGAAAGCACCGATAGCCCGGAAGCGTGGGAACGCGTCGAACAAGCCGTTCTCAGGGATTAAGCATTGGGACTGCCATGTTCGAGAGAGTCATGGAAGCCTGTTGCTGAAAGCAGCCATGGACCGCTGCTGACGTTCGTGTCAGCGGCCATCTCCCCGGAGGAGCTCAACTTTCCCCCTCCGGACTCTACCTCCTCGCCCTGCGGTGCTTCCAAGGCATGGGCCGGGTGCGTCGTTGTGTGGTGCACTCGTGATGACCATTGGACATTTTCACCCACGTTCTTCTTCTTACGAGTGGCCCAATTTCTGTGCGCTTTCTGGTGGGTGGACCACTACATCTCGTCACCTGATTTGTGGGAAGAGTGGTCCCCACCTTCTTCGGACCTCCGTGTAAGGGGACGATGGACTATAAAAGCCGAACACATTTTGTGAATAATGACTGAATCATGAGCTGAATCTCTGTTATACATAGCTGAATCTGCTGAATCGCTGTACAGTTCCCGGCCATCTTTCAACTATCACGTAAATAAACCTTCGTTCTATCTCTTTCAACGCGTCCCCTCACTGGCGAAGGTCTGCTATGCGGACGATGGCGGGGAGCCAGCTGCCCTAAAGAAAACTCGCCGTACCTACCATAGACCTCAAGCCCTTGACAACACGGTGGCACTGGGTCTTCCAAAATCCACCAGCATGCACCTGCTACTTCAACTTGGACTTCACTACACGCTCAGCGAAATCGCCGAGGCGCAGCGCATTTGAAAACTGGAAATACTATCAGGCGCGGCAGCTGGACGCCAGATCATATAAAGTCTCCCGTTATAGCACCGAACAAAGGAGGTTGCTGTTCTGGGCGTGATAAGAGAAAGGCTAAGGGTTGATCCGATTCCACGGAACGTTCAACCGGAACATGACCGGGGCAGAGGAGTGGCCAGGGCAAGAACTCACCTGCGCACATACGCCGACGACATGGAAACGTGGTTCGTTGGCACCGCTGATTATGCAGACCGCTCACAATTCGCAATCATGGTCTTCGATTGGAAAGGCCGAGCGAGAATATCGACAAATATTTGATGCGAGAACGCACAAGAAGCGGAGGAAGTAGCGCTGGCGTTCGCACTCACGGATCCGACATGTACTATACTGTCGTCTGCGACTTGAGACAAGCGGTCATAAACTTCGCCAAAAGAAGAATGTAGCCACGAGCGGCCCAAATCTTGGCAATAGAAAATTCTATCAGACGGTAGAGCTTCAAACTAGACTCCTGTGGTTTCCGGCTCAAATGGGAGATGTATCGCAGACACACCTATACCACAACCAAAACGAGAAAGCACTCGCCAAAGCGTGTGAACTTGTGAGCCCCGCCGGTGAACGCCCTGCATGGGGAACCACCAAAGACCGTTTGACGACCTCTAAGGAAATTACCAAGCCTTTTTTTTCTGACCTTCCGAACCTTTTCTGCACTAAGCGAGAAACTGAACAGGATGCAGGCGGCAGCCCTACAACAGCTGCACACGCACACGTATCCCAACTGCACACTGTTTAACAAACTCTACCGCAATACATATCCGACAAGTATGCCCAACATCTGCCATATTGATGTTGTCACGTTACCTCACATGCTCTGATATTGTACCAAAAAATCGCCCGCAGCTTCCCTCGGGGGAACACTGAGGAGGATGCGGAGCATATAATTGGTTAACGGGATGTTAAAGTGTGACTTACTTGGGTCGATGGCTAAATTTGTTAACGTGGTTGTGAAATGGGGTGTTAAATTGCGACTTACTTGGGTCGATGGCTAAATTGGTTAACGTGGTTGTAGGAGGGGGTGTTAAATGAGTGAACACGTACACACGTATGCGAAAGGGCGGCGCTGGTCGAAGGGACGTCGATCATTGTGTTTGTGGATTCGTTGGAATTCATTTCACCGCGACCTTGGACGTCGACGCGCCGTACAAACCAACCGACGAGCGGCAACTGAGCGAGCGAGCGCCGACCTCGAGTATATATACAGCGCGACGGCGCATGCACTGTCAGTTGTCGAATGTTCGAGAAGGGGGAGAAGCGCAACGGCGCATGCGCGCGCGTCAGCTGCCGATGTTCTCGAAGCGCGACGGCGCATGCGCGCGCGTCAGCTGCCGATGTTTTCGAAGCGTGACGGCGCATGCGCGCTACATTATACAGCTAGCGAATGTTCGTGAAGAGGAGAAGCGCACGCGGTGTGTAGAGGAGGAAGGGTGCACAGATGGTGGAGGAGTGAAGCGCGCGCGGTGTGTAGAGAAGGAAGGGATGCACAGATGGTGGAAGAAGGAGGAGGAAGCTTGCGGACGGCGCCGCACTACAAGCCTCGAGTATTAGATGCTCCGCATCTAAAACACGCGAGGTGCTTAATCCCGAACCCTTTTGCAATGGTGGGCCACTACCTTGCGCAGCCCGAGCCTCGGTGACCAACTCTGGGCCGTCCAACAGGCCCGTGAGGCGGTGGTCAGGCAAGGCCTTGACGACCCTACTTGGGAGACCTAAGGTCTGGTCAGCGAAAGCTCTGCCGGACTACCAATAATGTTGTTACCAACCAAAGTGGCGCCTATGCAAATCTTGTTGCACCAGAACAGCCCGTCCCTTTTGATCCAAATAAACCATGACATGAATGTTTTTATTTGATTATTTATTTAGTTAGTGATTTATTAATAGATACTGTGATCTTTGTTCAACATCTTGGCACCGTGGTACATAACAGGTGAGCACAACAAAAAATAACAATGGGAATTGAACTAATAAAAATTTTTGTACACGCGCATTCAAGGGGAAAAAAGGCAAGCGACGTGAATATAACACATTTCAAATCAAACAGACAATTCGTTAGCACAAGTAAAAAAAGGGAAAAGCACATGAAACATGTCATACAAAGAAACTAAATGCTACTGGAGGTATTACTCATTGAGATAGTGAGTCCAGTGGAACAGTTAGCATGATACAAAGTATAAATAATTCAGTACGTTTCCTTGAGTGTGATATTTTCTACCTGTTTTCCAGAGTGTTTGGTGTTGATAGGTAGTCAGCCCCATATTAAATGTCTTCGTGTAAAGGTGGTAAAGCGTCACTTAATTATTTGGCGCAATTCAAGCTTTATGAAAAGATGCTCTGCGCATTTACGAATGGCACAAATTTTAACAGGTGCTATATACACCAAGCTACATAACGCTCTGATTCCTGTTGGTTTCAAAACTTAATCGTTAAACGCTGATGCGGGACATAGAAAACAGCATTCTTTGCTTTTGACAGAAGGTAGTAGCATAAATTCATAATTTGATACTAATATTTTCAGCATGCCTTTGCCCCAAGCCAGCTGAAGGTGGACGATTCCGTCCATCACCAGGCGAGAATCATTGGTACTACAATAACACTACCAACAAATGTGTTAAACACAAGAACGATCCGGCCGGCTGTAACAACTTCGACGACAGAGACAGATGCGTGATGTATTGCAACAACGCCACTAAAAAAGTAAAAGAAATGTGGCCAGAGAGGTATTGGCGACATTTATTGCCTAAATAAACTTGTAACCACATTTACAAAACACGTTTGATGTGAAATAACGTCTCTGTCTACGTTAATAAGCTGTTTTTTGCTTCTCAAACTGATGTGCACCTGTGGCGTTTTCATAGGGAATCTTACAATAGCGTAAACACGGCTTCGCGATATCTTTTGATGCTACTATGGATGCGTCCTACAATATCCTCTTGCGGAACCCCGTTAAGTGACGGTAATAGCGGCCGACTGCTACGAACGCAATACTTAGAAACCCTGTAATGCCCACTGTATCATATTTCGTACATTGAATGTAATGCCTCAATAAAGCTACTATCGGTGTGCTGATAAGCAGCTATTGTATATTTGACATGTTACAAATATTTTAGAGTGACTTTCATATCATAAAATATAAATAGATATTTGTTATTAGTAATAATTAGGTTATGCCTCAAACAGGATTTCATTGATACTTTTCTGAATATAAACTGTACAAGACGAGTAAAACCAGTCAGCGTTTTCTCCCTATTATTCACGCAATTTTTCTGAAGACATAACTGTTCGTGGGCATTACATGATTTAAACTGTCAATTATTTAAAGAAAACGGCCTTCCGCCATGTAGCATGTAGTAAATTCATCTAATAAAAATATGCGAAAATGAGTAAAAAATCGGCAGTGCGGGAATGGGAAATCGGTGTTAAGCTATGCACGGTAATTGAAAGTAACTTTGTTCTAATGGTTTTAATAAGAAAAGTTTACGAAGAGCACCAAGGATATGCACAATGTCCGCAAATACAAAGGTTAAGCAGCCCAACATGTTTTATACATCGACTTCTATACAGGCGTGGTGCGTAACGATACCAACCGTTACACGGCTATTTGCAACACCCGAAGCGGTAAGCTATGAAGCGCTGGTGCACGCTATGATGGTAGCCCTCGACACTGATACATAAACTTCAGCGGAGGGCACTTAACTACAATTGTCGTTGACCCGACGGGATTGCTGTAACACAGAAGTACATATGCATTGTTTATATAATGAATAGCCAGCACTGCAACTACATTTGACGCTTCGCAAGCAATAGGGTCTATTTGAAAAGTAGTTCCGAGGCTTAGCCTGGCTTTGTGGTAGAAAATGTTATTTTCACGCAGAATATTGGCGTCGGATTTCTTATGGGACCCTAACATTTACTTTTTTTTTACATTCATGGGGTCAATGCTGCCGACGTTATCCTTTTTTTACGCTTAAGCGTTAAAACTGCCCACGCCTCTTCTCGCCCTTCCTGGGTATATACAATCTGTCAACCCGCATGCCTGGGGCTAGAACACTCCATGGGCCTTGAACGGGCTGGGAAAGGATATGTTAGATCAGGACTGAGTCAGTGTTGGGGTTGAGCATGGCCTGTATTTAGTAGGCCCGAATTAGTAAACTCCGTCATACATATCGGTATATTGTCATGGGTACGCTTCTTCGTTTTGGGGTTTAATAACCCGATGTGACCCATGTGGTGTAAGGCATCGAAGTTGAAAACTCCTGGTAATTTAAAACATCTTGAGTGCATTAGCGTGCACGGAAGTGGTACAGTACACGATGTCACGCATTTTGCGCCATCGAATTGCTAGGCGTAATTGCCAGAAACGTTTATTATGAGTTTCCACAATTGAGGAAAATGCGCTCTTAGGCACCTTCTAAGGAAAGCATTGCCAGGTGGTGCTGCTATAAGAGCAATGATGCACTTCCTTCATTAGTATTGTTGATTATTTACCTGTTCCGGGCTCTGTCAAGAAACCGACAAAGAAGATGAACGCGAGGACATGAGAAGCGGGGACACTCGGAAATGACGGCGAGTGCTTCCAAGCTCCTTCTTAATAGAATTTTTTATCCAAAAGCCTTTTAAAACGAAGTTGCGGGCAATCGCGGTGACTAAAATGCCATCGTTTGAACACTTAGTGCTGAAAAACCAAGATTCAAAACTAGCGACCTACGGATGGCCACCAGTCAACTGCACCAGCATGGACCGAGTGAAGTTCGAGCGGACGTAACAGCGAGCACAACGAACACGAGGCAAATATAAACGAGGCAAATGCTCTCCACGCTAACGATTCTGCGATTTATGACCAGCTCGATTTCATATATGAGATGCTGAAGGCTAACAACGACGAGCCTAATAACGTGAACGCCTAAATCGAGCAGCACATGCCTGACGAAGAGCAAGCGGCCGAGTATAGCACCGTCATGGAATACGAAGACAATGCTAATAGCCTTCTAGCGGAACTTAGTAGTAAGAAATATCACAGGCTACCGTCGTCAACAACAACTCAAGGAACTGTCACTAAAACAGTCGCAGCACCATTAGACGGAACTGCAGTTAGACTGCCTAAGCTGACAAGAGCTCGATTCTCTGTGGAACTATGTAAGCGGACCGAGCTTTGGGAACAATTCGACCAAGTTGTCCACAGGAACATCCACATGCCAGCCATAAATTCTATTACCTGCAACTTTATTTGAAAGAAGACGCTACATTGGTAATAGCGGGCCTTCCGATGACTAAAAGCTGCTACAACGATGGCATCTCCATGCTACAGAGGCACTTTAGTGACAAGACGCGCCTAGAAAAAGATTATTTTGCGAAGCTACGCATGTTGAGCCCTGTCTGTTCGTCAGATGACACCAAAGCACTGCGATATTTGTACGACCAAGTTCTCGTCAATATCCGAGGCTTATAGGCTCTGGGTATGCATAAGCCATCCTTCTCGTCTATTCCTTGTGACATTTTGGTGCGTGCTCTTCTGCCGGACATAGTCATGCAGTATTATTGATCGTGTGCCGTCCACGCAGCACGTTACAATGAGTGGCGATGATACACCTGTAGTACTGGATGGACTTCTCAGCTTCCTGTGCATCGATCTGGAAAGCCTAGAGAAGGGCCATTTCAAGGACGTCAGAGAATGAGAGCTCGGAACAAACCCCGTGGAAAGTAGAATGACGTATTGTCGCCATGCGAAACATCTGATCTGTACTTCACAGTAACTGAGTGTGGAAAACAAAGGAGGACAACTGCGTATTATGCTCGTTAAGTCAACACAAAGCCGAATCATGCACCGCTGAGTGCTCCTGACGCAGAAAAAAGAACTATTGTCGAACGACAAGAGGTGTTCCGCGGCACTTCCAAAGGACATCGTGTATTGGACTGCAAAAAAAAAAAAGATGTTCTCCTCAAAATGCAATGCTCGACACGCTACAAGCCTACGTGATCCCGATAAATGTTCGCGAAAGACGGGCTATATCAACAAAAACGAAGAAATCACGGCAGTATGCGCATCTTTTGGGAAACAACCACGTAATGAAGACTTCATTGCGCTTGTATTTCTGCAAAACTTTTTGCGAAATTGCCGCTACATACGGCAATTTTTGACGATAAATGTCAAAGACCTTCATTACTGAAGCTCGATCCAAGCATCTCTGGCTGAGAAGCACGGGAACAACTCGGATAGCGCTTAATACCTTCGCGAGTGCATCAGCTCAAGAAACTAAATGTCGTCGAATTGTAGAATTGCAACTGCGAAGCCAGTTTTCCGACGAAGAGTTGGTGCTACGAGCAATCGAGAGTCCGCGCATCTGTCAGAACATTGAGGGGACAACAATAAGAATACTCTTCAGTGCATCTTTCAAGAAGCTTGGAAAGGATGTTGGCGATGACCTGATACATCCATCTGTAATCCCAAAAAGTAGTATGAAATTCCTCGCTGATTCCGATCAGATGCGGAAAGTGTATAACGACGAAGTTTCAAGATATGAAGGCAAGAAATTGATGATTGTACAGAACTCTAAGCTTAAATGAATCTTCCAGGACAGCACACCACACTTGATGTCTCAACTGACAGCTTCACGAAACATACTGCGCGTGCTGAAAGTCCAAACTACTGAGACCAACGAGTATCCGCTGTATTTTCGGGTAGTTGGGAACCAGGGAATAACATAAATTGGCAAGACACCTGGAGAGAGAAACACCATATTAGACCATCTAAAAGCCACTAGCCTTTCAAACAGGAGCTATGAAGTGGTCCTCCCTTGAAAGGATGGGTTCGAATGTGAAAGCCATAGACAATTCGCTTAAACCTTTTTGAGAACCTCAGGACCAAGAAGGGGCTGCTCAAAACAAATTACCGTATTATAAGAAAGTGCTTGCAAGCAAGACACGCCAAAGTCGTCAGTAATATACCTTCTGTCGTAACGACGTCACACGAGGAAGTACGCGAACAGTCGTTTACGACAAAAGCTTGAGTAGTGTTTGTTTCTACGAGAACAGGCGACACAATGTGTTACGTTACAACTCACATGTGAGCTTAATCTAGAGCCTACACCTCGACCTCGTCACTGGAAGGACATCCGCAATTTTTTAGTGTGTCTACAGCGATTGACATCGGGAAAAGGATCACCTAGCGTGATACGGTTGAACAGCGCACGGCCTTTTAACAAAGCCTCGGAAGATATAAGGCGAATGCGCCGAGTACTCCTTGAAGAATCACTGACCACCTGAGCACCGGCGGCATTTTTACAAGTTTATTACGTCGAATGCTCCTTTCTGGAATGAATGATGGGAGCACCTCGATTGATCACTGAGGAGGAGGAAAGAAATAAGCAGAAGGACAGGCAGGTGAGCGAGTTAATCGCTGCAGCTTCTGTCAACAGTGCACGCTGATATCAAAGAAACCATAAACTCCAGGTCTCTTACTTTCATTGAGACAGATGCAAGAGAACATTCCTTGTTGACAACAGTTAGAACATAAGCAGTCACCAGTAATTCGAAACGAGCAGATGCCATGCGCAGGCTCACCTACAGAAAACTATTGGTGAACACTTCTTGAAATGCCGACAACGCTCCACGACAGCTATAGAAGCTTCTAAGAGTGATGTAAGTTTACCACAGGGCCAATGGCGTCAGTCGTTTCTGCAAAGTGGAATTGATTGTGAGACTTTATGATTGCTATGAAGATTCGCTTACAACCCGCTATCTGAAGACAAAGTAAATTTTTACAAATACAAGCAGTGTTCATGCATTGAAATACCCAGAATGAATCGGCTAATCGAAGACAAATTCAAGCATTCGCTCACGGAACGCTTCCACCGGGTTTTAATCTGCACAGTTGTTATTAAACCATAGGACTCATGTTAATGACCCACCCTATGAACTGTATTCCCGCCTCGTACACTTGTCCCACCACCTGATTTCGGGTCATGTGTCTCTTGTGCTGCTCACAACGCCCAATTCTCACCTTGGGCTTGGTCTCTCATCTCACAAGGTCGCTTTAGTCGGGACAGAGCTGAGGAATTCAAAGCCTACTCGACCGAGCCCAGACTTTTCTACACGGGTTTATGCATCAATAGAGCTAGGTTTCTTAGTCGCGCACCCAGACAGGCATTCCCAAGTGAAACCCGACCAGACTACGCCTGTCGGTCATCGCAATTTAGTGCCAAGCCACCTGAGAGTCCTAATAACACACGACGCGTGAAAACATCAGGTCTCACGTGTGACCGTATGCCAGAATAACTCATTAAAAGTGGCATCACAAGAGCCTCAGAAGATATTTCTGTGAATTCTGGCACACTACCTCTATTGCCTGGCAAGGATCGCAACACCCAACGAGAACCAATTGCTGAATTGAATTGAATTCGAACGTTATTCAGACAGTCATTGTCTGGGATGAAGAGGAGGCAGATACGACTGCCTGACAAATGCCCCCCTACCCATACATTTTTCAGGGGTGGAACACTGCGGAGCATAGGCAAACAAAAATAACAATATATGGTCAAAATGCAGCACACAGCATACAGGCAATCAAAACACAAAATATATAGCTATATTCAGTACACAACAATATAACACGTCTATGAAATTGTTTTTACGAGCCCTGATGATCAACGACACAGAACAGTATAAACAAAAGAAGAGAGAAAAAAGAACACATGACAATTATATATTATAAAGGAATGATCAGGAGCTAATCAAAAGGTTATATTTAACCTTTTTCGGAGGTGGTATGTCGAATAGTTGGCCTGAATCATATTGAAAATTTCTCAGTTGTTATTTAGGAAATGTGGCTTTAAGTAGGCAAGAGTTTGAGTACCATAATTGGTTTGTAACACAGGCGTTCTAAGTCGATTGTTCCTAAGGTTACATTGAGAATGGACAGATGATGAAGATAGAGAGAGGATTTTGGGGTCATATAAAATTTGTCTATGTGTATGTATAGCGAGCTTTAGTTTGTATAGCTGATCAATTTTTTGTATATGAAGCTTGCAAAATGATTAAATTCATGTGGCCATTTCGTTTAGGATTTCTGATACAAAGAACAGCTCGTCTTTGTAAAATTATTTATTATATCAAACTCGCAGGTATCGTTTACTGGTCACGCCAACCTGTAAAGAAAAGCAGGCTCGTGTTACTAAAGTCAACCTTCTCAGATTCCGCCACATCGGCAATGCCAACAAAAGCAACGAGGAGAACCCCAATAATTATAACGGCTATACTAATAAGGACAACAAAGACGTAAACTTCACAAGAACCTGAGGCCTAAAGAAGGTCGTCAGCAAGAAAAACTAATCAAAAGACTAATTCAACATCTAAGCCATCTCGCCGAAAAAAAACGAAAAGAAAGTTCTCTGTAACAGTGTTGAAGGCTGCGTCTACGACCAAATCCATTCAGAATAAGCCACAGAATGTTATGAAAGAGACCGGAAGCGACACTTTGTACAACGAAAGGACTTAAATATGCTCCCATCAGTCTCGACGATCGTGCGAGCAAAATAAAAGCACACCATCTGTTCCAGCCACGACGCAGGATTCAATGCCTAGGAGGAGTGCCCTTCCAAAGCTGAGGACTCCCAACCTTGTTCGTTCCTGACAAGACCCAGAGCCTTATCATCATGAGTGCAGATGGGCTGGGAGAAATTTCGCAATCCAGGATGCAACAGCCAGCCTAGTTCACGAGAGCTCTTCTAAATACCGCCGGACTGCTGCCCTATTTTGCTAAAGCTTTTGTGCGAGCTTATGGAACTTTGTTGTGACACGGAACTACTTGTCATTCCCACATTTTTTTTTCTTCTGAAGCACTGCTTGCTTACGCTTTATTGTCTGTAACTTGTTCATTCTTTGAAAGGGAGGGGGAATTCTGTGACGTAAGAAAGAATTCTGCACGTAAGAAGGCCGACCAACTCAGACCTGTCCAGAGGGCCCGTGTGACGGCAGAGGGGCTTGGCCTCTCTGTCCCGACGTGGGAGCAGCCAGCGTCCCTCCTGGACTGATCCTCGGGACTTCAATAAAGTTCTCCATACTATACCACACATCTCCCATTCATAATAACATCATATATATAATTATACCGGTTGTCTCAGCTATCTTTATCCAAGGGCTAAAAAGTACAATATCAGAGGTAGCCGAGCAAAATTAGGTGCATATTGTTGACAGCTCTTACGCTGTAAAGACAGTTTTTGTTTTGTAGGCAACCAAATGTTTAGTTGAAATTATTTGGCTATATTGCTGAATACTGAGTTTAGGCAAGACATGAGACCTTAAAATTTCAAGAGGGTCTTCATTAACGCCTACTGAATTATATGCGATAAATAAGGTATACCATTTTTTTCAGCTACAAAGAAAGGCTGAGAAATACAAAAAGAACCGCGTGACTAGCGCATGCGAGTGCCGCAAACGTTTGGCTTGCTTAATTGATTGATGGATATGTGGAGTTTAACGTCCCAAAACCACCATATGATTATGAAAGACACTGTAGTGGAGGGCTCCGGAAATTTCGACCACCTGGGGTTCTTTAACGTGCACCCAAATCTGAGCACACAGGCCTACAGCATTTCCGCCTCCATCGAAAATGTAGCCGCCGCAGCCGATTCGATCCCGCAACCTGCGGGTCAGCAGCCGAGTACCTTAGCCACTAGACCACCGCGGCGGGGCACGAACGGTTTGCTCTCAGCCGTGATTTGAATGAACGAAATCATCTGCGGTTGTTTAATCAAGAACCTCAGTAATCTTCCGCGACCTGTTGTAACCTTGCTGACATCTTTTAATACACGGTTAGCACAAAGTCTTACATGACACATTTTCTGGCGCAGTGTGCAATGGCGAGAATAGCGTCTGCTTGTATCCTCTAGGTGAGTTGCTATTGCGAAATCTATTTACTGTAAAGAAAATGTGAATCAGAATAGCACATTTACTGTTTTCCAATAAATAGAGACAGACCTGCATAAAAGGTACCCTGGTAAAATGTATTCTTGACAGTCAAGAAACACAGGCTAGAGGAACAGCTTAACAAATTTTACGTATGCCTTATCCACAAGTTTTTTAGGAGCGTTACAAGTTGCGCTGAAGCTTGAAATTGCGTTTCATTGTGGATCATGTACATGGGTAGTGTTTTTTTTTACATTTTAAGCCCTAATATCTGTGCGACAACTTAGAAGGTGTTACGCAGGTGTCTTAAGCTTGAAGCGTTGAAAGATCTTTCTGATGATATTTAACGCACAATCGCTAACAATCAATAGATTGGCCATGAGTATTTTCAAACAAGAATTTGATTAGTATGTGGAGTTTAACGTCCCGAAAGCACTATATGATTATCAGAGATGATAGAGGGGAGGGCTCAGGAAATTACGACCACCTGGGGTACTTTAACGTGCACTAAAATCTGAGCAAACGGGCCTACAGCATTTTCGGCTCGTTTGAAATTGTTTCAACGAGCCGAAAATGCTGTAGGCCCGTTTGTTCAGATTTTAGTGCACGTTAAAGTATTTATTTTATATTTACTTTATTTACTTTAATATTATTTATTATTTATTTATTAATATGTATTTACTTTAATTATTCATATTTATAATGTTTATTAATATATTATACTATATATATATATATATTATTATTTATTTATTTATTTATTTATTTATTATTTATTTATATTGCCCCGCCACGGTGGTCTAGTGGCTAAGGTACTCGGCTGCTGACCCGCAGGTAGCGGGATCAAATCCCGGCTGTGGCGGCTGCATTTCTGATGGAGGCGGAAATGTTGTAGGCCCGTGTACTCAGATTTGGGTGCACGTTAAAGAACCCCAGGTGGTCGAAATTTCCGGAGCCCTCCCCTACGGCGTCTCTCATAATGTTATGGTGGTTTTGGGACGTTAAACCCCACAAATCAATCATCATATATTTATTATTATTATTATTATTATTATTATTATTATTATTATTATTATTATTCATTTTATATCTCTCTATATCTATCCTCTTTCCGACCCTTTTCCCCACCCCCGTACAGGGTAGCAAACCAGTTCGTCTAGGTTAACCTCCCTGTCTCTTCCTTTTAATTATTTCTCTCTCTCTCTCTTGAAAATGTTTCCACGCAACGTATCTGTATTTGATGCGTACGCTTTGTACAATGCTTGCGCGTGGCACAGATATACAGCTGCAGAGGAACAAGTTTAGCCCAGGTTACCGATGTTTGTAGCATAAATATTGTCACTAGCGCTAAATTCTTTGGTGCTCCTTCACGGTGGGCACAACTGCTTTGGATCATGGATCAATTTTCTAACACTAGTTTTGGCGTTCTCGGGAGCAAGATGCTGTGCCTTAGGATTTTCCGTATGTTTCGAGCGTGACTAGGGTTGATCTTCTTCCGCTGCAGCTCTATGCACACCATATTTATTTTAGATAATACATAAGGTTAGCATAGCGTGTAATACAATGTAAAAATAAGTTGAATGCGTTTCCTTAAACGTAATGAATGCAGTGATCTCCCGCGAACGTGCTGTATTCCTCGTAAATACTCCCCACGGCGATTTAGGTTGTGGGACTGCGCTAAAGTGCTGCTGGGATAACGAACGTAACCGAGTCTCGAGTAAAAACTTCCGTCGCATTTTCCAATGGCATAAGGTTTTCACGCATGGAAGGAAAGATCCAATAGTTCGCTCCGGTATGTTTCAAATTTTGGGGAACACTCATTTGAATTCTCGGACTCAAAATGGCAGGAAAAGCTGTGATTTCAGAATATTTATCTACAAAGCATTCGATCAGGACGTGTACTTTGTTGTCTGTGTGGGAGTTGCCACACAAATGAGCAAGCTAAAGACGTTGGATGTTTTTTTTCTTGTTTGGATATGACTCTGTAATATGATTTCATCATTTCCAGCATGCCTTCCTTCTAAGCCAAGGGGAGGCAGATTCAACCACTAACAGTGGGGTGAGGTTCATTTGTACGACGACAGGAAGGCACTCGGCTGTAAGAAAGATAAGCGTGAATTAACTGGCTGTAGGAATTTCGACAATGATTTACATCTGTGAGGCATTGCAACAATGCTACCACAACTGTAAAAACAATGTGGCCTGAATTGGCTGGGCGAGCTGTATGGCGTCAATAAATTTGTAAATGCCATTAAGATGCTAGTATCGCAATATGTCTTGTGTGTCTCCCTTTCTATATACAATTCGGCGTCACATTTTCCACGCGCCTTTTCGCATGCTATTATTCCGAAATAACAAACTACATAACAATCTAAAAGATGTGGCTCGATAGCTCGATGTGGCAGCTTAAAGGCCGACTGCAACAACATTTTACTTGGGCGGAAATGGCCATAGATACGTAGTATATGTGCGGTAAGTTACGATAACGACAGTGAAAAATCTTGCAGCCTTTTGTTTTGGTTGTGTTCTAATTGCCAGCAAGCAGACGACGAGGAGCCCTAGCGGTGCGCCCAGGCAAATCGGACAGAACCTGATATGACCATAACTACAGAACGCCGCTGTATCGCACACTGACACCAATTCTCCCTGCCGCTGAATCACTCTGTGCGTTTATGCTGCCTTGGCACCACCTAACGACAGCCCGTTCGAAACGCGTTCGTGCTACATTGAAGTCGATGGCAAGTCAAGTTCAAGTCAAACAGCGTTTCTGAATACGGGGGTCAGACGCTCCAAACCCAGCCGTGGAAAGCCTGAACCACCATTTGATAAAAGGCTTGTTCAGGGAGCTTTTAAATGCGAAGCATTTCTTGGCGAACTTCGGCGACTTCGAGCGTATCTATCTATCTATCTATCTATCTATCTATCTATCTATCTATCTATCTATCTATCTATCTATCTATCTATCTATCTATCTATTTATCTATCTATCTACCTATCTATCTATCTGTCTATCTATCTATCTATCTATCTATCTATCTATCGATCTATCTATCTATCTATCTATCTATCTATCTATCTATCTATCTATCTATCTATCTATCTATCTATCTAGCCGCCTATCTAGCCGCCTGTTTGGATAATCGTATCGACACCGAACTTGGTATGACATAACATGACTGTATGAAGAACAAAACTGATTAGTCATAACATGACAATCATGATAGTATGTCATAAATGTCATGATTTACATGTCATGGTCTTGCTGCTCTTGCGGTGGTTTCATTCACATGATATGTTGCAAAACTGCTATAGTATGACATGACTTGATTTTCAACTTATGACTAGTCCCTTATGCTCGTCATAGAGTCATTTTATGTCATACCAATTTTGGTATAGATTTGTTTATCCAAACTGCCAGGAGAGCGAAAAGTTGCAGGTGGCTAGATAGATAGATAGATAGATAGATAGATAGATGGATAGATAGATAGATAGATAGATAGATAGATAGATAGATAGATAGATAGATAGATAGATAGATAGATAGATAGATAGATAGATAGATAGATAGATAGATAGATAGATAGATAGATAGATAGATAGATAGATAGATATGGTCAAAGTCGCCAAAGTTCGCATAGGAATTGTTCACATTTATTAACGTGTTTGTTGTTTTCATCAAACAAGCGCATTGGTGAAAAACAGGATAACGACAAAAAGCTACTGTTACTGAAATTTGTTTCAGTACTGTCCACACTGTATCAGCAATGTTAGTGCAAAGAGAAATGCAGATATACAAAAAGCAAGAAAAAATAGTAACCAAGGGTGACCTATAAGACAGGGTAAAAATGGACACACGCTTCCATGTAATAAACTATTGTGCATTTACTATGGGGTTTTAAATAAGAAAAGAATAACGTATATAGCTCTACACTTGGTGAAAAACAATAATACGAAGAAAATTAACATAGCAAACTTTGTAAACAATTCGCACTTAGAATCAGTTTTAATACACTGAAATTGAGAAGTATCTTATGTGTCAATATTAGTCTCTTGCGGCTCATATGCATAGAGACTAGTTGGTAAATTGTGGCTAAGCCTTTTTTGGCCCTAAGTAGTATGTGAGAATTTCCTAGGGTGGCTTATATTGATGGAAGCAAATGCTTTTTTGTGAGTTCAAGCATTTACCTGCCTCACTCCTACAGAGTTTTTTGTCCTCGCTCATGGATATCCAAATGTCTTATCATGACCGTTCAAATGTTCGAACCAGTGCGAAACCCACGGTTCCTGCACTTCCGCTTCAAAACAGAAAAAGCAAACGAGAGTCATGTTAAGTAGTGTAAGGAGCAAGCTCTTCCCCATAATACAGGAAAACGCTTCATGCGATTTGAAAATATCACTGGCAACCAGTACCACTCAGAGTCCACGGTTCAAGTCTTCATCGTCAACAATCCGTATTTAGCCCAATGCTAACGAATGTGAAGGCTATCGGCCTCCGTACAGTCAACTTCATTTTTTCCGAAGCGGAATGGGTTAGAAAAAAGCAATGGACAACGTTTGTATTAACTTTCGTCCCGCCCTCACCTCATCATGAAAATAGAGAATCGTCAATTTGAATATTGAGCTTGCGTTAAAGGTGGTCTTTCACGGCAATAAACATCCATCAAAAATTTGCGTTTGCCTCGACAAAAGTAAAATGGGTGTCGAGCAAACGCTATATGAAAAATATACAAAAATAAACAGTCGTAAGAGTGCGTATAACGGTAATTGCTACGGCTAGGTGGTATCTATTCATTCTTACGTTATTACGCACCACTTGGAATACGAATACAATGATGACTTAGAGCACTTGTGTTCAAGTGGTTTCCCCACTCCTGATGTATCCCCTTCCAGCGGTGCGTACATCACGTCATATTCATAATCATCTCAGTTTCAGGAGCATCTTTGACCAAACACAGTCATTCAAAAACTCTGCTTGGCAACGCGTGATCGCACTTTGGAATAGTCTTGCTGGGGCAACTGTTTCATTAATGAGCCGTTCGAAAGTTAGTGAGCATTTGAAGGTCTATATGTTCTCTTGATTTTTGTATAAAGATGTTTTTTTTCAATTTTGTATTGTACTGCTCTCCATGAGCATTTTTTTTTTTCATTTTCCTTTCCATTGTACTATATTTATCGTTTCTTTTCAGATGAAGTTTCTTTTTAGGCTTCATTCGTTTTGATTTTTCTGAAACCCCCTCTTTTCGGTGCTCTTCGGGGCCTGTAGGGTGCCAATAATAAATAAATAAATAAATAAATAATGAAAGAGAGAATTGATGGAAACAATAATCCACAATTCTTGTGGTGGATTTTGGGAATGAATGGGCCTAGGAAATCTACCCCAATCTGGGTGAACGGCTTTGCTGGAGCTTCGACAGAATCTACGAGACCTGCTGACTTGCTGAGAGGCACTTAGCGTCGTTGGCAGTCAGTACAAGTCTGCCCGGAATATTCAACAGCAGCAGGTAGCTTTGGCCTGTAGTGCTTGCGTACACTTTGCACAATGTTCGAGTGTAGCTTGATTGACCAGAATTGGCTTCATCAAGGCACGCTTCCCTAATTTATTTTTGAAGTGGTGTAGACAAGACAAGCAATTGCATGCGGCTGGTTGGAGAGAAGTTTTTCTTAAGGAGAACATGTGTCTCATTGAGGCAATATGATTGCAAAGTACCAGCGAGCTGAAACTTTTGTAACCTGAGACAGATATGCACCAAGTGAAATTCAGACGACATTTTTTGAACTTCATTACAAATAAATTCTGAATGAGTACAGACATAATTGACACTTTATTTACTACTCAAATGGTGAAACACTTGGAAAGTAGGAGCTTTTTATTTCAACTGAATGTCTGAAATGAATCGATCACACGGAATTACTGCCACTTCATTGAGAAACGTTCGTACTTTAAAAACATCACCTTAATATTGGAAAGCGAGTCACTGAAGTTGAGGCTTTTATTTATTGAATAAAACAATTGTTATATAACGCCTTTAACAGGTGGCATCGCATATGAAGCTTACTTCATTGACACTTTCAAATCTTTTCGATATGAAGCTGCTGTATTCATCACACCGTCGAACTTTCGTTATATAGTACGCAATTCACAAAAAGGTCCTCAGGTATTTTACGTTTAGTATTACGCAGAGACTTTTTTGTATTGTTCTCTTTTCCTTCACGAAAGTTCGATCAGAAAAAGACAAGAAAGTTAAGGGTAGGTGTGATCGTAATTCCACAGTTGGTGTATGTTGTGTGATATCGGATCCATCAAATGTGTATTGAGTGTGAATGGATTCAACCTTTCTACGTATAAGTCACTTAAGCATGTACTCAGTGAGGGTCAATGCCTGCTTTGTCATTTTTTTAATCATTGAGAATCTGGCATTTACCTGATTAGTTATAAAATATAAAAATATCTTAGTTTATATTTATTTGAAACTGACAGAGCATGTTCGCAAGATATATATAACTACGCGTTGCACCATCTCACCAGCTGTTGGCAGGTCAAGTGTGAAAGTCTGGCCGTCACCTCAGCAAGCAAGGCTTCGGTAAGGCTAGTCTGGCAACGCCCACCTTCCCTGATCCAAACGAAAACACATACTATTAAGGTCTCATCTATTTCTCTACAATACAAAGTAGAGCGGTTTGGTGTTAGTCAAAGGTTACGAAATTATATGCATTACGGCCAGGTAACCAAGTAGGATGGCTATGCTCGATTACGTAATTCAGGCGCAAAACTGTGGAGGCTAGAGATACTTCTTTCAGTAGAGGGGTTCGCACCCAAAAAAAAGTTCAGTGACTTTAGCATTTGCACCCTAATTTGTTGTTATCTTTAGGCTGAATGAACAATCAAGATGCCCTGTGCCTGAGATATAAGCAAGCCCTGTTTCATGCTTGTGAATAAGTTTTTCTGGAACGCTTGGTGTCTGCCTATTTCTGCTTTTTTGTGGTTAATTCACAGCCGTTGCCAGGTGTCACGCTTGCACCCTTGCTCTAATTTCACGAGTGTTCACAACGATGATGACTGATTCTTCGACGTCAGTGCATGTTAACGAAAACGAGATGACTGAAATTTCCGGAGCCCTCCGTTACGGCATCTCTCTTATATATATCGAGGTTTTTGGACGTAAAGCACCGGATATTGAGCTTTTAAATAGTATATCAATTCTTGGAGTTACATTATAGAGCAATATGCTTTGGAATGAACACATTGACAGTGTGCTGAGTCAGTTATCTCGCGTAGTGGGTATGGTGTACAGTGGCAAAACTGTTCTACCATACAAGGTAAAACTCTTACTTTATAAATCACTTTTCTATTCACATCTTGCCCATTGTTTCTTGGTATGGGGGACTACAACTTACACGAACTTGCGAAAACTATACCTGATGCAAAAAAAGTATATTAGAATCATTTTTCACTTGCCGTATGATGCTCACACAAGCGAATTGTTTCAACAGGCTGGAATACTACCCGTGCATCGTCTCTACAATTTTAAATTAGCATTGGAAATCAGGCGTGAATTGAAAAAAAGTCTGCATTTTTTGTATGAGCTCTCAAAACTGCAGCCAAACATAACATTGTTTGAAACACGTAATAAAGAAACATGGAAAATAAAAACTTCGAGAATAAACTACTCCACAGATAAGTTATTTTACATAATTCCTACGTTACTTAATAAATAGGTGAAAGCTGGCATAGATTTTTTACACTGTACGCAGATTCAGTTGCGTGATATACACATGTTTAGTTTTTGATATTTCTTTGCAGTTGCTGTATTATTATGGTTGCTGTTTTTGTTTTTGGAATTTGGACTTGATTTATGTATATATATTTATTTAATATTTATTTATCTATTTGTTGTCGTTGTTATTGTTGTTGACTTCACATTGCTGGTCGTTTGCCACTGCTGTCGTGCTAAAAGGTAGCTGTGGGTCTTTGTCAAGCTGCCTCTAGTGGAGAGCAGTTTTTACCCGCAGCTGTCCTTCATCATACTATTGATGAAAAATAAACAATAATAATATTATTATTACTATATTACTATTATTCAAACGACGAAAATCAATCGTGATAGGTGCATACTCTCACGATTCGCTCACAGAGTTTCTTGCATAGCTTGTGCAGCATTGCATGTGATGTATGAAACGCTCTAGAGCCACGTCGGTTATGTCACAGCATACCACACAAGGTTGAATCACGAGCGGAATAAAATCGACAGCCTTCATAAAAAGAGCGTAGAAGTGACGGCGCTGGGGCTGTTTGAGTCCACAAGCCCGACCCGCTTCTTACATCTCGAAATACACAACACTCTCGAATAAATAGCCGAGGTGAAACAGATTAGTCAGTTGTAGCGGCTGTCCACGACCACAGCCGGGAGAAAGATACTGGACGACTTCGGAAAAGAATGCACGAACGGAGAGGAGACGAAGCTCCTCGTCTCCGAACAGGTCCGACGCCAGACCGGAACCAACCCCATACCAAAGAATTCAAATACCGAGTACAACAGAAGAGCAGTGAGATCCATGGCTCTCATTGACCTGCCCCCACACGACGAGCAAACGTGGCATGGAGACACAAACAATACCAACAAGGCATCTTTGCAGTGGTCGTCGTTGAAGTGTCGACCCATGCAACGAGACGGCAGCGGGCGTAGAAAAATTCCGCAATGGGACAAAAGGAGGAGCTGGCCATTGCCAACCCAGGCTAACACATGGTGCTTATTGACTCTAGATAGGCAGTGCGCAACTTTGCAAAAGGCAAAATTCGTAGAGAGGCTGAGCGTGTATTGTGCACGGCCAAACGGCAAGGCAGAAAATTAAGAATTAGGCAGTTTCCGATCCACTCGGGCGATGTCTGGGCCTGCAGAGACAACGACAACAATGCGGTCCATGGAACAGCACGAGCGCTTACTCACTAGCCCCGGTGACAGACCACCAGACGTGGTTCAGTGCTAAGGACCCCATGAGAGACTGCAACGGAATTAAAAAGGCTTACCACGTGGCTCGCAGTATTTCCCCACCACAACACCCGAGGTTGAGTTGGGCGGAGGCGGTACTACCGAGACAGCTCCAGAAAGGATCGCTACTAATGCCGGCACTGAGATATCGCATGTATGCTGATTCATACGCGAGCAATAAGTGGACCACCTCCTGGTGGAAAATGGAAAATCACACGCATAACTTGTGGTACTGCATCAAACACGCCAAGTAAGCAAGGTAAAGAACTATCATGTAGCGGCTCGAGGTGGTCATAAAAAGGTATTAAGAGGACGAACAGCTCTGGGCCGTGCAGCATACTTCCGAAGCGCTCGAAAGACGAGGACTCAGTGAGCCAGCAATGGTGAGCGGAGACTCAAGCAGACTAACGGCATTTTCGAAGACGATGTAGGCACCCATCGAGACGCGCGTGCTCACAACAGAAAGCACAAATAAAGTTTCATGCAATCGAATTAAGTTAATATAGATTCTTTGTAACCTACTATTCAATGTAATTTTAGGAGAGAATTAGTCAAACCTTCTCCCGCGTCAGGCCTCCTAACTGGCAGTATATCTGTAACAGTATATTAGGTGGCGCTGTCCATTTCATTTCTTCAATTGGTTCATCATCTGTACTGTCTCATACTGTACTGTCTCCTCTGTACTGTCTCATGGCGCTGTACTGTCTCATAAAAGTACCTACAAACGTCAGTTGAGTGAGAATATTCCAGATGGCACTTTACCGCTACTTCCAGATTGCCGTGTGCGTGGGCTGTTCCTGGGTGCGTGGAGAACGAGTGACTCTCTGTCTCCTGAATTTTCCCCGTACGTGTCGGATCATTAGGGGGCGGGGGGCATGGACGAAGCGGAGCAGCGGGTGCAGCGGACTGCGACGGCTCATGATTATCCCCAGACAGAGACACAGACAGACAGACAGTCAACCAGTCTGACCGACGGACGCACGGACGGAAGCACACATGGGCGGACGGATGGATGGACGGATGGACAGAAGAAAGAATGAATGATCGCACGGATGGACAAACGAAAGCATAGACGGACGCACCAATGAACAGACGGACGAATGCACGCACGGATGGACGGATGCACTGATAGACGAACGGATGGACGGACGGGCACTTCTCCCCACTGATCATCATTCATTCCGTGGATATGCTTTGATTTTGTTCCTAAAAAAACTTTTTTAACCATCGAAAAACCAATGGTGGTCTCAAGTGCACGCTGAAATTTCTAACTAAATTGGAATGTTCCCGTTTTGTGGGATATCTCATCGAGTACTCCTAAAATAATCTTGAAGTTTCTCTGTCCCCAGGGCGCTATTAATGCAAGGCTGTAATTTCAAATGCATTGGGCTGGTAACACCGAACAAAAAGTGCCCCTACAGCAATATGAACGAGAAACAAATTCAAGAGGGTGAAGTGTGTCACAAGATATAGATTCTTGTGTCTCGCTGTACATTGTTCCGTTCCGTTTACGCTTCGGAATTTTTACAATGCATCAGGATCATTTGGCCTTTTTATTGTGCGTAAATGTGGTTTTTATTAATACAGTGAAAATTGGAAATGTGACAAGCAAGGTAGCGTATAATTTTATTTAGCGCTTAAACAAGGTTCACATAAAAATACTGCTCAAGTATATATTGGGCGGTTCTAACAAATAAATCTTGTTGTAAAACAGTGCCGCTGTTTGTCTCCTTCTTTTCTCGTCCCTGGTTATTGGCGCTGTTTTTTATGTGAATCATGTCGTACCAACTCGCCCAAGCAACCACGTTAGTTAAACAAGGAGACTTCATCTGTGAAGATACTATTGAATAAGGAATATTTGTATAGCCACCGATATCTTCTTACATAATGAGGTCGATAACAGTGGGCCTTGACTTAATTCTTGGGTATTTGGTGACATTTGTTTCATTTTCAATGACCTCACCAGTTAAGCCAGTGCAGAAAAAGACAGCGAAAAATAAGATCCTGCATGTATACCACGCCAACTACCAGCTGAGTTTCTTTTCCAAACACATGCATATATACTCGTGCGAACAGTGACTTGCATGGCACTGTCTGGTGTTGTCCATTTTGCTCGTCTTTCTTTGTGCTGAATTCTACAGTGATGCTGATTGAACTCGCCCAAAAGGCCACTCTTTTGAAGTTGTCAAAAGTTTCTAGGTCCCTACCTTCTCTAGGCTGTCAGAGTTCCCGACTACGAGAAACTGGTACGACATCCATAGTGTGTGCTCTTTTTCTCCTAAACACATCGAGAAACAAATGAAATTCATTATGGACTACTGTAGAGCACGTGTTGCCTTCAAATAACCGACAAGAAAACAGCAAAATACTTGAAAGTGTGACAGGTAACATTTTTTATTGATTCAAAGTTATACCCTCTTCATCTTCATTTTTAATTATGGCAGGCATTTAGGTCAAAAAAAGGGTGGTACATTCGGCCAAAATTTAACTATCTTGCGCAACGGCCACTTTTTTGTCTCTCGGCGCCATATTAAAGAACAAAGTTACCAAAAATTGGCCCCATATTTGCATGTTACACTGCAAATGTCGTCGAAAGACGATTGCGTCTGGAGAGAATGAACAAAACGTTTCTTTGATGATTTGCGCAAGACAATTAGTGAGTGGTATTCTATAGGTACTCCGATAGAGTGCCTCGAGCATGCAGCGAAGGCGAACAAGTGCATCAACTCACGTAACACGTGAAAAATGAGCACTATCTGGCAGTTATATAAGGTGTAGACCACAAGGCGACGGGTATGTGCCACCACCATGTCGTCTTAGCAAAGTGTTCGAAACACTTGCCTTTTCGTGCAAGCGTTGCATGGTCAGCGCAACGTGATAAACACTACGGTCCTTATAATTACTTATGTATGTCTTTTATATTAAGAGACACACATACAGAATATAGACGTGTTGTTATTGTGCCTCAGATATGCGCAATAATTGTTTTTTTTACAATCGCACAAGTATAAAAACTGAATATTGAGCAATATTGGTGGGCGCTGCGGATGGGGTCAGCATGTTCGGAGTATGGTTTGGCCACTTTAGTGCTGTTTAGAATACGGCAAACAGCGGACAAAGAGACAAATGTACAGACGCACCGGCAGGCAAGCAGGCAGGCAGGCAGGCAGACAGACAGAGAGACCAAAACTTTTATGTCGGAGGTCCGCAAGAAAGACTATCGTCTTTAAAATTTGTGTTGTGGACATGTACTTTGTGGGCATACGCCTGTTCTCAAATTTTCTATAACTTAACGCAGTTGTACATCAAAGATAAAACAAAAAAAATGCAACTAATGCACAATAACTAACGATTTGTCCGACTGTGCAGTATTGGTATTATCTGTCGTCTGAGGAACGCTATTATTTGCAACACTAAACCAAAATCATCAACGTAAACTGAGTTCCTGTCATGGGCGCTCTATTTTTTACTGTATTGCACGTGTTGCGGATAATATAATACAAGTAGTACAAGTTTTCTGAACGATATAAATTATATATTGGTGTGCATTCGAAGCGACAATGCTAGTCGATGAACAAGAAGCAAACAACGCTCATAATTACATAATACGCGGTCAGGTTTTTCAATTGGTTATCATATATAAAAATTTAGTAGCTGCGGAAGCGAATTGAAATCACTAAGCTACCAAACTCCTTAAAATAATATTGCATTAGCACAGTATGAATTTATACAAGCAGGTAAGATTGGGGCACTGTAAACTCAGTATTCCTTGGTGATGCTTGGTCGACAGCGACCCATACATCATTCCATCATCCCTCCCATGCGCTATACCTTGTGCATACATACATGGTTTGAACGGAAAGTGGGAGGACTGAAGTTTCCGAAACAAAAACATATAACCGTGATTGCGTCAAAACGTTTCTTTCGCAGAAATCGCGGCGTCGGTGTCATCGTCGTTGGTTGTGGGCGAAAAATGATCATCTTGTGCGTGACCTGAAAATGGAGTATGATGCAAATTAAAGAAATAATAAAAATTCAGGTTCTGAAAGAGGATGGAACACGGGTCGTTTGCTTGGCAAGTGGGTGTTCTACCAAACAGCCATGCGCCTGCTTGTGAATACGCTGGAAATATGCTCTGCTTAAAAATTCGGAGAAAATAACCTTCACGCTTCACAAACACATGCATTTTTTGTACATGCTTCCAAATATAGCATGATATATTGCAGTAATAACGCGTGGTACAAGCGTGCATTGCCATCGGGTTTCAAAACAAGTAATTAGCTAAATAACTTCATTGTTTAAAGCCGGTCGCCCCCTTCAAAAGGCACACACGTTACTACGCTCATTACTTTAGATTAACGTAGCGGGTGCATTGCAAGTTCGGAAAGCTTTCATGCACTAAGTGCTTGAAGTACGCACTAGAGACCGGATATCGCTATCGCGTTCAACTCTTAAAGGCGAAGCCTGAGGGTTCTTGAATGTTTTGACAATTTATACAAACTGGCTTAAAAGTTTTTGAATTATGCCCATTCTGCATCAACACAGTGTTTTCAGTGATTCTGTGAATTACTGAAGGCTCCCTGAAACGCACAAACTGTAATGCTTTCCAGCTTTTTGCTCATGACCTCGTCAATGGCCTAGACAGAACCATGGTGCCATTTCTTGATGACGAAATGTTGCGGAAAGTGAAAGCAGTATGAACTAGCAACATCTGGGCTGTAGTGTGGCTGAGCAAGATGTGTCGGGCACTGTTTGGTCAGTCCCTCACAGCAATGCTGGTGTGGCCCATCTTACCGTCGCGACTTTTCGCTGTTGAACAGCAGCATGACAGATGCTTGTCTTTAACTTGATGTCTTTCATCTTGAAACAAGTCTATCAAGTCATAAACACATGATCGACGTGTGGAAACACTGCCATAAGAAGTCTTGATTATGTGAAGTCTTATGGGTTTCACTCGCACTTCCAAGTTTCGAAGTCTGATGCAGAACTTACCGCACAGAGCTACTTCCATAAATACCATATGGCAGAGCACCATGAAACGAGTGTCTCTATAGACTTCAGTTACACTCCGGGAACACTAGGAGATGACTGGTGACAGTTATAATAATAGCTAAGATTCCCCCTCTCCCTATCGCATGTAACCAGTCCAGTAACAGTCCCCACTTTTAATAAGTTTACGCGGGAAGAAATCAGTCCTACTATTTTCTGGACAGGTCCTGTATGCTTACATCACAATGTTCTCTTTGCCATTTTAGCCACGCTGCTACTCTTGTAGCAAAAGAATCACCGTTAAGACGTGCACACCTCTCAGATAGATAGATAGATAGATAGTAGATAGATAGATAGATAGATAGATAGATAGATAGATAGATAGATAGATAGATAGATAGATAGATAGATAGATAGATAGATAGATAGATAGATAGATAGATAGATAGATAGATAGATAGATAGATAGATAGATAGATAGATAGATAGATAGATAGATAGATTGGTAGATAGATAGATAGATAGATAGATAGATAGATAGATAGATAGATAGATAGATAGATAGATAGATAGATAGATAGATAGATAGATAGATAGATATATAGATAGATAGATAGATAGATAGATAGATAGATAGATAGATAGATAGATAGATAGATAGATAGATAGATAGATAGATAGATAGATAGATAGATAGATAGATAGATAGATAGATAGATAGATAGATAGATAGATAGATAGATAGATAGATAGATAGATAGATAGATAGATAGATAGCTAGATAGATAGATAGATAGATAGATAGATAGATAGATAGATAGATAGATAGATATTCGAGGCCACGAGATTATTAACTCCATTTCTTGGAAGCAGAACTGTGGGCCGCTAACTTAGGATAATTGTCATCTTTCTATAAGCAGCAGCACTGCTCCGATGCGGTGGTTGTTAATTTAACTGTCATCTGGTTCTGCAGTCCCCAAAAGTCACACTTTTAGAACACTTCTACACTGACTTTTTCCGAAACTGTCCGGGAATGAAGAAAAACTCTGCTTTCATTCAAGAGCGTATAGGCCATGTTCTGGAGATCGCCTAAGGTTTGCTAGTCATTGTACTATACAGTGTATTTATATGAAAAGGGTGCCTGTCTAAAACGGACTCCATGAAACCATGAAGAGCGTTATGATATACTACTCAAAAAATCAACGAATACTTTTACGTCAATTACTTCTAATATTTTAAGAAGCTCAATCATGGTAGAACGTGACTTATTTTAATAAAGGAGTGAAAGATTGCTTGTGAACTTCACAGAATAAGCTGGTACATTTTCGGAAGCGCACTTCCTGATCTGTAATGAAGCTTGATTTTTAAAGTTGGTGTTGGCGGTCAGGGTATTTAAGACAAAGTGATGGTCCTGTATTTCGTTCGTCACCTTCCGTCTACCAGCATGAACAAGCGTGCTTTTGTGCTGATCCTGATTCTTTCAAATGCCATACCGCTACTTGCATGGTCACGTAAGTATTTCTCGTACATTATTACGAATTATTATGAGTGTTTTCGTAAAACTCATTGAGCCGCCATTGATTGTTTAGTTAAAATATCTTTTGTAATGCTATGAGCATGTCATTAAACATTTGGATGGAGTTTTTGAGAAGTTGGCAGCAGGAATATTTCAACACATGCTGCCCACAAGGGATATCACATGTTAGAAGAGGTAAAAAGCCTTGAATCATGGCGAGATATAGAGGACATTTATTGGGTAAAGCCTGTGAGTAAAGATTGCAGGGTCCCATATGTCAGGTCCCTCATCCCTTATTCCAGGCCTGGACTGGCCGCCGGGCTCAAGCGGCTAATTGACGCTGGTAGATCAGGTTCAGCTGGGAGATCAATGCCTCCCACGCTTCACTTAGTAGGTTTGGGGCCCGCATCTGTTCTTGTTGCTTGTAGCCTTGGGATTCTTCTTTTTCACTGAACTAGGAGGTGCTCCAGAGTGTCTGCCACATTGCCGCGAGGGAAAATGTAGCTATGCAACGTTGGCATCATAAGGTGTATGCTGCAGGTGAAAGTGCTGCTTTGAAGGCGCCTGTATTCGGTGCATTCCTCTCTTCTGGAGTTTGGACGTGGTGGATGGCATAACATGCGTTCGAGCCGAAAGTGTTGCAGTAATGCCTGACACTTTAGAGGTACGAATTCTCTTGCTTATGCTTGTGTTGTTGAGTGGGAGGAGCCTCGAATCTCATCGGGGATGCCAGGAAGACGCATTCGCCGGCCACGATGTGTACCGCTTCATTTCCCTCGAGAACTTCATGTCCCTTAACCCACACGCTGCATGTTCATGGGGAAGAGTGTTCATCTGTTTGTTTTATCAGCTTAATTACCCCTGTGGAGACGCTGCCTTTCGGGTAGTTCCGTGCCGCTGTTTGCGAGTCGGTGAAGGCACGATGGGATCCTCGCTCATCTATATTTGGCAAGTGCAGTAGCAGCCTCCTCAACTGTGTCCGCACGTTTGGCGAAGATGATCGCCGCTTGCAGTACCAAGCCTTTGCAATCTCTGACAGTAATTGCGAAAGCCTTACGTACCGGATACTACACTGCGTGCACGTATTGCGCCTGCCGGTTAATCCAATGGTTATTTCTGATCATCTTAACCCTGGCGAGCCACCTTGCTCGGCGAAGTTGAGGATGCATGGTGCAAGGGATCTGCTGAACTTCAAGGTATTCTCGGAACTGTGACGGTATTGGGTTCTTTGTCAGGATTCAGGGTGGGTTCGTACCCTGAGCTTTGAAGGACGGCTCCTCCTTTGGGTGACAACTTGAGTCTGTCGATCTGCTTGATGAGGCGTGCGGCGTGCTTCGGCGAGTTTACACGCATTGTGAACTCCCATGCGAATAAATCATTCAGTGGAGGTGACTGGGGGCAGTCCTAGGGCAAGCTTTTTAGCCTTTCCTATCAGAAGACTTAGTTTTTGTTTCTTCGTTGTCTTCAGGTTGAAGTAGAAAGTTCCGTACATTATGCGGCTGTAAAGAAGTGCTCGGGCCATTTTAGGGTGTTGAGTTCTTTGAAGTCACTGCGGTGGTTAGCCACCCTTCGGATTAGATGAGTGAGCTGAGTCACCGTGTTCTGCAGCCGGGGTAGTGCATCGCAGCCTTGCCCATCTTTACGTATATTTACTTCAAGGACTCGAAGTGAGTCAGCTCGTTGTGTTTGGACACTTTGTATAAAGACTTGTGGGTCCAGTGCATCGTAGCTTGGTGGTCTTCCCCGGATGCGTGCCCCAAGTACTAACCGACGTTCTCGTGCAGATGGGAGGCCGCACGTCTTGAGATATTGTTCAGTGATGTTAACCACTTCCTGAATGCGGTCCTCCTGTTCACCCATGCTTGGGTGTTTTGTCCACAGTAATATTATCGGCCTATAACGTGTTAAGCTCTCGAATGCCCTATGCGTATACAATATGTGGAAAAAATATGACAGGCAGCCATGTCGATGTTGGTATACTGTGTGCAACTGACCGGAGGTTGCTCTACTTTCGAATGAAGAACACTGGCGTAAGCAATTGTTCTTCTTCGTTGAATATTTGTTGATTTTATTGACACTTAAGCAGTTATTCTAAAAGTGAGATTATTCTGAGTAAAATTCTAACAGATTCGCAGCCTGCCCAGAGTTTGAGTGAAGTAGTAAATGAACCTATGGCAATGCGTTTGCTCCATTGGCAGAAGTGATTGTAAACTCACGAGAATAATGGTCTGTAGGCAGAAGACAGGCCTAGGTACTTGAAAATGTGTTCGCGTGAACACAGCGACACCTGGAAGCTTTAAAGCACATGCGCAATTTACTTTGATGCATGATAGAGCACCTGATAAGCTAAACGATGACTTTCGCTAGCGAGTTGTCTTAGGTCAATGTGTAAAGGACAATTTGAGATATTTCAATCTTTTCACTGGCTTTAGTGCTTCTGCTGGTGCGATCATTGTATTAGGCAAAATAGGCCATGAACTGTTTGCGCGAGGATAATAAATATACGATACAACAAGATAATAAAGGAATGCCGAGTGATGAGAAACTGTTTATTTTTCTGTCGCGTGAATGCAATATGCTTTTTGTAAAGTACAAGAAAAATGATATCTCTGTTTATTCGTTAGCATTATTGGTCTGCTTCATTTTTCTACTACTTTCATATTTATACTCTCTTGAGTTTATTCTTCTGCTAAGGCAATTAGGGAAAGGAATATGTCATTACGTGGACGTGCGTTGAGTATACAGCACCAAACGTTCTCCTTACTGCTTCGTAAAAGGACCAAATACCGTCAATAATAATGGTTACAATCCGAAGCCATCGGAAAGATTTTAGAGAGGGTGTCCCAGAAACATTTTTATGTCATATGGTCCGTTGCATATTAACGTCCTAACAAATCACTTTGAGTAATTTCCCTTAGGCATTGATATTTTCATTGTCGTACTTAAACATGCACGTTGACGATACTACTTGATTTTTTTGAAGCTACTGAGTGCCACCTGTATTTTGCAGGTAAACTTACTTACTGCGAATGCTTGAAACAGAACGGCTTTTCTATTTTAGCTGTAATTCTTTTTTCTTTGTTAGTCTGCCCTCTTTTACTTTCTTACAATTAATAATTTCCAGGTAATTGTAGGTGGTTGTACGCTGAATAGCGGCGTTGCCCGCGACAACGTGTGCAACTATGCTGCCATGGACTTTTTTTTCATATTGTTGTGATTGGGTCTCAATCAGAAAAAACTTATTACCACTCGACGCAAGCCACCCGCAATGTTTCGTAAACTTCGAGATTGTCTCAAATTTCGCAGCTAATGTTATGCACAAATCCTGCTGCAACAGCCGCATGTCGATGGAGATGAAATGCCAGAGCTACATGTACTTAGACTTTATTCCACGTTATAGCACACCACATTGTCAAATGTTTCAGTTCCCTCCACTTCTGCAGTCCTCATAATCATATCGTAAGTTTTCGACGTAAAAACTGAACAATTATTTCTCAGATGGCGCGCAGTACTTGTACTCTTGTTAACTCGCGAGCTACGCATGCACCAGCGGCGACAGTGGAAGGTGCAATCACTGGTGTATGAATACGAGACGCGTTGTGCCGATGATAAGATTAGCGAAGACCAACGACACTTATTGCCGCTATGAGAGTGCAGCGCACTTTGTACTTTTGGTTACAGTTTTTTGGACAATAGTTAGTTCAGCAGTTAGTTTCTTTTCTACCGGAACGACCGACACCTTCTTCATGGTCACCACGTGGCAATACCGTATATCTGAGGCATTTCTAAGGTGCACACGTCCTCTTGCTCAAGAAAATTGGTTGCGAGTTAGTGGGTATATAGATGATTGGTTTACACCAGCAGGTAAGAAGAGTAAAAAAAAAAGTTGAGTTTGATTGGTGTGTTTCTTTTGACGTCCCAAAGCCACCATAATATTATGAGAGATGCCATAGTGGAGTACTCTGGAAATTTCGACCGCCTGGGATTCTTTAACGTGCATCTAAATCAGAGCACACGAACCTGCAGCATTTTCGCCTTCATCGAAAATGCAGCCGCCGAAGCCGGGATTCAATCCCGTGACCTGCAGGTCAGCAGCCGAGTACCTTAGGCACTAGACCACCGTGGCGGGGCCGAGAATAAGAAAAGTAAAAGCAGCTTTATGCTCTATGCATGGCTACTTATATACAAAATGGTGCACGAAATTGTCGCCACCGGCGGTTTTGCTGCTGAACACAGCTTATTCGGTATTGCAAAACGGTCATCTAAAAACAAGCTAAAATTCCACATCTGTATTTGCATCACCATGTGATGGCTTCTTATTGAAGCTCGTGTGATTAGAAGGTCATCAACTAGCTGGTCGGCAAGCTCAGCAGCGACTTACATAAAATGATAAATGACAAGCGAGAACCGCTGTCAGCGAAGTGTCTCAGTAACTCTCATCTTAAACAATTATATGAAGCTATATAATAAGTTCTCCGAAAGTAAACTAGTTTTCTTTCAGACAATGCTTTTTGAAATGCCAACAAATATTACATATAAACGAAATTAGGAACAGTTAAGAAAGTTTCAAGCGACCGTTTTTGTGTAGAGGCGTTCAGTACTAGATTGCGGGGTCCTACAACAACAAATTTGGTAATGTATCAAAGTATTTTAAGATAGCATGAGCAAGTATTGTATATGTTAACATATTATTAGGCAGTATCTTGCATCGATATATACAATACATTTTGTCTTGGTATCTTGTATTTTATTGCGATACAATTTCAAGGTATCTTTACCCAGCCCTGGGTGCGGACCAAGAGCCTTGCTCCTAAAACTTCAGTGAGGCTGAAACGTCCGTGTCAGACAGCATTTTATAGGCAGTGACCTCTATCGTTGTTTCCAAGCTGCCTGTAATAAAAACTGTCGCGTCATCAGCGTACGAGACAAATGTTACGTTCTCTGTGCAGTATACAATGCCCTTTATGTAAAACGAATTGTGTATTGTCTGGATGATAAGACTCAAAAAGCGTTTGTGCTGTTACGTGCATTTTTAGGTTTTCGCATTTGCTGAAAAAAATAGAATGATGAATTTAGTCAAATGCATTGGCCAAACTGACGTATATATCTATATCTATATATATATATATATATATATATATATATATATATATATATATATATATATATATATATATATATATATACATATTTATATATATATTGATTTTGATGCAGCTTTCTGGTCTTCCTGGAACTGGAAGTTACCAAACTGGCTCAAGAAGGTTCCGTGGTCAACGCGCACTGGTATGTGCACCTCAGACTGCTACATCACGAGAAGTCATCATGTTCTCTGGCGTCCCACCTTGAATGATAAATGCTTGCAGCAACATTGCAAAACACCAGTTGGGGTAAAAGTTTCGCCCAGCTAAAGTGGCAATATTTGCTAATGTATTACTTTATGATAAAACATCTATTGCAGTAATCATAAAATATCCAACTATGCTTGACTGGCCTAGGTGTACTTGACGCAAATCAGTAATCTAAATGCTTCGAAAGATCCCACGCACGATGGAACTCCACTTCTTTCGAAGCAGCAAGCGGAAATATGCTTACACCGGTTTTTAGAGCTGTCCTTATCGACGTCCTTGTAAAACTTTGGTGGAATGCCTAACGAGGACTCTCACTATGCCGACTACACTGGCATCTATTGGGTGGCTCGTCGAGGGACGTTGCACGAGTAGTCACAATAGATCCCAAACATTCCGGCGCTGTAAGGCAGCAAAACGCCGTGCTAGTTTAGTTGCCAGCAATATGATATTCCAACAACCCTACAGAATTTTCTTTAGTTATAACAGCGCACGTGTAAGCGTTTCTTTGCTTCTATGAAACCACCAGCTTCTACAAATTGTATGTATTTTTCCTGTTTATTCTATGACATTGCTTTTTAAACCCTTGGATGTCCTTGTTCGTTGTCCAAAGACATGTGTTTATATTCGCACTTGTCGCTCATACCTGTCACTCATACACCCCGTCATATGCTCAACCGCCTGTCGCTCAAACGCGCGTACCATGTACCATTGTTGGCCGGGTACACACCACAGGGGACCATAGGGAAGAGTATTATGAAGTATGCGGCGGGCTCATAAAATTCATAACATGACCAGTCCCTCATATGCATCAGACGGTCCAGCTCCCTGACGCCATTTTTTCAGCCGCAAGCATTTTAGAGGCAGGCATTGAATTTGCAATTGAATTTACCAATCAAATTTTGCAAATAAATCACCAATGAATGCGGTACTTCCTCATGCGAACTTGGAGCGCAACTTTTCGTTGGGGCAACGTCAGCTTGTCCGAAGCGTTGGCTTTGCTCAGTTGTATCAACGTAGCATTCGTAACATATTGTGACACAAATTGCCAGCGCTCGAGTGCTACGCAAACAGCGAGGTAATAGCGAAATGCAGACAGCCTTATTATGACAACTGAGCTATCCTCAGTACGCACCCTAGCCCTTCATGTGCACGAGCTCCGAGTGTGTGGCCAGCGCACTTGACGGAGGAACAAAGACAGGTTAGAGGCCAGTGGCTAAAATACCGGCATACTCCACGTTCACTCTCTTTCATGCTCACTCGCTCTATGGGTTCGCTCTCTTTCATGCTCGTTCGCTCTATCGGTTATGCCGGTTTCTACACCAACGGCGACCATGCTCAAGGCGAAAACGGGCGTCTGAGCACAGTGCTTTAAAACGCCCTGACTGCGCGCAAATCACTGCACATTCCCACCGGACGCTAGAAAAGTGGCTTTTCTCGAGCCGTCATAACTCTCTTAGGCAACTAATACAAATACGCATGCGTGGCATCTACTACAGCATAAATCATAATTGTTTTCATGTAGGAAAACATCCACTCTACTATTATTTATCTTTTAATGGCGTGGTAACCACTACAGATCTCTAAAACGTTTTGAGCAGTCTGTCCATGCTACATGACGATATTATAAATGTTAGTATTTTTTTGCAGATAGACGACACCACTTGTCAATGCTGAGACTTTTGTGCCTCACCTTTTATTGAATTGCCTTTTTATCATATTAATACGCACTTAGGTCTCCTTCAAGGTATAACTTTGTGCGCAACTAATGAAATCAAGCACCCTGTTTAGATATATAAAGTAATGGTGTCGATTTATAGGTACTGAAGCTCTACAATTTGAGTGGTGAGGCTGCGGGTTAAATGTGTTCAATTTTCGTTTTTATTTAGGGTAAAGATAGTGTTAGAAGATTGAGTTTTTATTGGTAATGTGGTAAATGAAACTACATAACCTAGTATGAACATGGCGTTAAAGTGCAGGCACTTATCGCAAATGGTAAAATAAAATGTTGACAATGATAATAAAGAAGCAGCCGCTAAAGTTAGGATACCTTGAACAAGTTGAAAAGATGACCTCTAAATGCAGTGTACCTAGCAATATAGATGCTACAGCCCTTTTAAATATAGGTCCTATAACCTACACATCAACCTCTTTTTTACACTGCGACTTTTGGTGGCGGTTCCTGCTTTGAGCGGCATCATCATCATCGGTAACGTTGCCACAGGAAAGTAGTGACATCAGGAAAAACTCATGCCATTTCCGGCTAAATGGAACCATGTGTAAATGCAAAGCAACGAGCGCTAACGCTTACACTGACGGCGACGTTGACGATGGCACTGATTGTGGCGTTGCCCAGGAGAGAATCCTAGGCAGGCGCAAAGCACGCAGTGATGGACCACTGTTTTTTATTGGAACAAGCCATTCGCTGCTAATTGGCGATGAGTCACAGAAAATTCTAATTGGACAAAGATATCAGCAGTCCGGTTTAAGTTAAGCGCTAACTGCTAATTTTTATTGTTCAATAACCCATAGAAGAAATTTCCTACTGGCACCTCCTTGGAGGTAAAGATCCAGTGACTATATACAAGGGGTAGCCAGTGAACGGTTGTGCAGCGCGAGCAGTCTGTTTTTTTTTTCAATCACAGAACTCGCTAGCCCCAGCATAAGCGTCCTGCGTCATTGATGCGAGGTGAAAGAGGGGTAGTGTAGGGGAGAATAGAGAGGAGGATAGGACGCGCATGCGCAGTTGCGGTGTAAGCGCCGCAGGGAGGAATGGCTAGAGGAGGAGGGGGAGCAAGCGTAGGTTTGCAGAGCGCTTTGCTCGGCTTTGCGAGGTGAGAGGGAAGGCGTAGAGTAGAGGAGAACGTGACGCGCCCATGCCGATGTTTGAAAGAGGGTAGAAGAGCTGCGCATGCGCAGTGCGGACACCGACGCCGCGGGACATAGATTCGAGTAAGTGATGCTTCGCCTCTAAAACACCATGGATAAAATGCGAATAACACTCGCGCCGCCTGCGTGGTGGGGAGTACCTAACATAAGATCTACGGTGGCACTGAAAACTCGCTTGTAAAAAGACCCTACTCCAGCATAATGCTGAACAACAATCAAGGTAACGTATGTTATATAGCGTGCAAAAAGTTTAAATAAGAGCGAGACACCAAGCAAGTGGGAGAGGTCCCTCAGGAGCTCACTTCTCGCCGACCAGCAATGGGCCGTCCAGCAGGCCCACGAAGCGGCCGCCAGGTACTCCCTGTCGGTCCCTACGTGGGAGACGCCCGCTACGCGCTAAGCGCGTCCTGCAGGACTGAAATAAAGTTTTTTCATTCCATTCACACCACACAATGCTCATTGCACCACGTGTGTGTGGTTTCACGCTTCTCACCTACTGGATGATGCTCAGTAATATTTCTTCATCCGCCTACTGCATCAACACGGTACACATAATATGTTTTAGAAATGTAGCTCGTACCTAGATTTTCTGCAGAAAACACGAATACTGGCGTAGTGGGTGGTATCCTAGACGTATGGCGCAGTCGATCAATTTCGGAAGGCCAAGACTTCACAGTTCACCTTGTACCAGCCCGAAGCTCAGCTCAGAATTCACATTAAGCAGGATAGTAATCGTTGGTTATTTTTCAATAGTAAATGTTTTAGTGATGTTGCCAGCTAGACGCATGCGACTATGAAGCATGCTGAAGTGGATGGCACTGGAATACTGCCGAGTTTGAGACTCTTTACCGCATACATTCACACCGCGCAGTACAAGGGTCTGCGGGATCACGCCTCTATCGTAATGCTGCCGCCGAGTCAGCATTTGAAGCCGCGTCTCTGCTGAGCAGCGCGGCGGCTAAGCCTCACTTGTCAGTGCCATTTTTTTTTTCACTTGTATGTCATCTCCACTATACTGCCTTCTTTTTTTCGGCGTAGTATAAAGAAGATAATTTCTCTTGCATGCTCTGCCTTTCTGGTGAAATCGCACTACAATGGCTTATGATGGCCAACAGAAAACTAATGCTTCCTTCTTGCTACAGAACATAGTACTGAATTCATGATTATTATTCTAAACTCCTTAATCAGTGCTTTTAGAGCCCAGAATGTCTTATATAAAAATCATCGCCTTCTGTGAATGATAGCGAACATATTTTGGCACAAATTAGTCATTGGTGGCACTACACGACAAGCATCATAGGCCATTATGCTACTTCTGTTCTGATGCTCCTAAACTAAAGCAGTAAACTTCTCAGCTTGATTGTTTACTGCGCCACTTATTCTATATTTTCTGAGGTCATAAACTATCTGTTTAAAAAAACGTGTTGCTCTCAGAATTAAATAAGTACGAGCATCTATCTTTTTTTTTCAGTAAAGCCACAGAACAAGACAGCTACAGGTACGTAAGGTCTAGAAGAATGTCATTCAGCCGAAACATTTCATCGAGAACTATTCAATTTTTGTTTATCTTCAGAATTGTGTTTTGAGCTATTGAAGAACGTTTCTCTATATATCGCGTAAGCAGACAGCTATTCATAGCATCACTAAATCTCAGCACTTGTGTCGACTCCAAGGTGCTTGTTCTCGGCCTAAAGCTGGCCATCACCTCATATGAACAAGATACGTTTGTCGGAGTAGTAGCTGCAAAATGCTGCCTCCAAGAACATGACGTACGTTCGTAGGGAGCGGGTTCAAGAAGGGTGGCCATGACAAAAGAATCCGTAGCAAGAATAACGAGGACTCTGAAATAAACCCATAGAAACTTAGTGCGTTGGGGCGTGATTAACTCGGACAACTTTATACAAATAGCGGGCCTCTCAACGCCGTAAAGTTTACTGGTGTTCAAAATAGTACCAACTGTGCTATAACATGCAAGTCGAATAAACGAGTTTGAATAAGTCCGCCTACTAAAGGTAAATAGCTAGTACTATTTACCTTTATTATGCAGACACACCCACACACACATTATATATATATATATATATATATATATATATATATATATATATATATATATATATATATATACGATACGAAGGCCGTGCCACGGCCGAAACGTAGAGTAAACAATTATCAAATTTTCGTAAGTGTGCTCTTTTATTCTTATATATATATATATATGGTGAAAATAAATATACGCTACTAAAAAACTGTTTATTGTTATTGTTAAGGTTTCTAATGGAGACCCACCTTCATCAGACAAATTTAGTAGGCTCACATGCGCTTTTATGTCACCATGCAGCTGATAGAGAGAGAAGGAAAAGTGCACACATAAACGAGTTGCCAAACAACCCATGCTTGGCCACTTGTTTTCGGTGTTACAGTACGCAAAAATATGTTACCGTAGTAATCAGTTTCACTAATGATTGTAAAAGTTTTATTGGTAAAAATAAACTGTGGCTCTCAAATTCAAACCACGTTCTTCCGTCCACGTTGTACAGTATTTTCAGCTCAGATTATAAAAAAACTTGTAATTGGTAAAGACGAATTCTTGCACTTGGCTCACTCATTTAGGAACATATAAGGTTGCTGTAAAATGCCAAAATCCAGAATGAAGTATTGTCTAAGATTCCAATGCTTTCTTTTACTTCACTACTTCCATTCATAATACAGCAATGGCATGGTTTAAAAAACATCGAGGTGAAAACATCCCATTCTCAGAAAAGCATTAATAAGTTGTTTTATTGAACAATGAAAAACTGGCTATTGCTCTCATCGAGTGAGTGAGAGTATCATTAACGCTTTCGTTTTCACAGTATCAACAACTATACTCAGGGCGGATGAACACCCTCACTTTTCAGGTCCCTCTCGAAGGGAGGCTTTGTAAATGTACTCAAGTGCTTAACAAAGGTCGAGTGAGATTTAGACTCGAATAGCTCAGTAGCTTTCAATATAATAAATTACAATTTTTCGCTTATCCGCACAAGGATGCGATGTGTTGGTTCCGGTGTGCTTCAAATGTCGAGCAAAAAGCGGGAGGGTAGGGCACGGTGCAATTTCTAATAACTGAAAAAAAAAGGAGGAGCTCCTCGGGGAACATGGGCCTTTACGATTCAAGAAGTGAAAGCACAGAAATTGGGAAGACGGATGATTTAGGACAACGTGAGATTCGCGCTCATGTGGTGTCTTTCTGACTTGTCTATTATCCTCAATCCCGTGCTCTGTTATTTTCTTTTGAAAACTACAATTTGCCTACTAGGCCACACATTTATACTTTTACTTTTTTATAATTTGCCCGAGTAATAAATAAGCATGGCATACTTGTAAGAATCTATGATTGTAATTTTGCGAGAAGGCTCTTGTGCAGCTGCATTCGCATGGCATCCTTCATAGTATTTTTGGTCCTAGTGCGACGACCCAATACAAGGTTGATTCCTTGATAACCAAAACTCACGGGAAGCTTTAAAATTTGGTTAAGAAGTCGGAAGTATTTTAATGTGCAGAATAGTCCTTGGCAACATTGAATCATGTTTCACATAAAAGTATTGAAGAAAAAAAGCGTAAATTTGAGGACAAGCTTTTCTTTGTTACTTGCAATAATTATGAGAACTAACAGAAAATACTGCCAAGAGAAGTGTAGGGAACATTATCACAAGTTATTGTAATATAAATGTAAAGAAATGAAAGTGAATGAAAAGATAACTTGCCACTGGCAGGGACCGAGTGTGCGACCTCCGAATAACGCTTCCAATGCTCCTATCAATTGAGCTGCCACGGCAGTTATCTACCCGTCAACCTTGTACGGCATATATATGCATTTAAACGTGTGAGAGTGAGTCAGTACCACCTGTTGTCATTGTGGTAAGTGTGCAATACACCATCACAAAATATTTATTATTATTTTTCTACACCGCGTCTTTGTCGAGCTTGTTTTGTATCACTATAATATCTATTGAGCGTTGGCATGCTTTGAAGTACGATGTTTAGTTCACCGAACCAGATTTGTGTTGTTGTGCATGTGTTGTTGCAATAAAAAACCGAGAAGATGCTGCCCCCATCGGTAAGACACTATGATTCTGGAAGACGGAAGAGTTACTAGCGTGACCATATGGTCACACATCCCGACAAAGCGTTTCAATTTATGCAGCTTTATGAAAACGCCCACAACTCACGGCAATAAGCCTTTTCGTAGGTTAGGGTACCCCTTCGAGACACCATGTGGCCGAAGTTTTCTTTAATTACTGTGAAGCTGCTAAAACAGGTCGAAATAATGAAAAAAAACTCGTCTCTACTTGGTTAAGCTCCATATACAGCACTCCCAAGGAGAGCCGTTTCATTTGAATACTTGATTTTTAAAATGATTTATTTTTGATGCAGAAGTATATGCAGTTTTCTCGTGGAGTTGGACGATATATAGTTCCGCATTTATTGATTCTCCTGAACACCTGCTCAGGTAACTCCATCCCTTTTCTGAATAAAATGCCACCTTCTGCATTGAAGCCTCTTAACACTCTTGATCATACGCTGTTAACATTATCTCTTTATTTCAAATTGTTGCTTTCATTATGTCTTTGCCCAACGCTTGATGAATTTGGATACATACGCCGAACGAACAACGACGTTTGATGGTACAACAGTTCAACATCCAATTGCCTAATCACGTGTGGCTGTAGCCGGTGGCTGTAACGATTTCCCAAGCAGCAAAAAAATGTGAGAGACATTGCTTTGGTGTTAACCAAACAGTAAACGAACATTGGCCAGAAAAACATATGAAATTTGTATTGCGTCATCGAATTTGCAAGTGCACTTACAAACCCAATTATTGCCACACTGGTTGACAATCTGCCTTAATAAATTACTTTTCGTTTTGAATGCTATCAAGCGCCACTGTGTTTAGGCAATTAAACAAGGAAATTTATCGTCATACAGTATGTAGTGCATTGACTTTCCAAGCGTAAAAAACTTTCTCCAAATCTCACCTCTTCGGTATCGATATTTCTTAGTAGATACGCACATCTTGAGATGGGTATACTTGAAAAATGCAACAGTTTTTATAGCAGATTTTAAGAGATAATGAATGGCTACTGTAGCTATGGAGTATGCTGCTTATTATTCAATAGTAAAAGCTGAAGAAAAAAACGCGGTTTTGAACAAAGTAGGGGCCACACAATGAAACGGGCAAGAACGCCTTGGGCATGTATAGTGCCTAAATTGTTGCTCAGGCGCACCAAAGTATGGTGTAACTGCCTCAGTGGCGGAAGAGGTGGTAGCCGCAGATTTAAACTGGTAATACATCGTGAATATTAGCACCTCAAGTCTTCCCGCGAAAAATGGTTGTAAAAGATAGCAACAGGTGAAGTAACTGCCTCGGTCTCGGACAAAGTGGTCGTAGCACAAGGAAACAGGATAGGTGGCTTGAGCTATATTAGCATTTAACGTCATAGTAAAAGAGGTGAGTGTGGCATTGGCTTCCACACATCCTGTCGCGTGCATCGCTCCTCTTTAATGACGTATTGTAACTTTGTATTCAACACGTGGTATAGACACTCATGGTATAAAACAAAATGTCACAGAATATTCACAAAAAATACCAGAAAACCACATCTCGTTTTTCTGCAGATTTGACAAGTTACACAGAGGTAAATTTCTTAGTTCTCTCGTATTTGTGACCAAATTTCAATGAGAGCAAGAAACGAATCAGATTATCCTAAGGCAAAAGCCTTACTTTTCTATATTTCAAGGTCTAGTGGCGAGTAAATGAGTGAAATTAACTTTATTTGGACCACGCAAATTGTACTTCAGCCCTATGGTGGGTGGTCTCCTCAGTCTAGGTTGACATGGCTTGCTGCCGCCACCTGAGCCCTGTTTACTAGTTTTGGCTAGTTGATAGGTTCATGAGTCGCGAACATTTAGGAAATATCACGTGTAAGTGTGAGCTGTGCTTTCAGTACAGTATTGCTGCATCCACATGAGCACGAACAGAAAACTCACAGTATATTCACAGAGTGAATGATGATGAGTAGGGCAGAGTATCCGTCCATCCATTCGTTCATGTGTCCGTACGTCCGTGCATCCATCAATGCGTCCGATCACGTTCGAGGTTGCAGACGGCGTGCGGGTAACACCGAAGAGACGCGAGCCAAGGAAGCCGAGCACAAGCGTATTCAACGTGCCCGCCGCTCTGCTTCGTCCATGACCTACCAACAATCCGCCATGTACGGCGACTATCCAGAAGACTGATGAAGGCACTCCTTCCTCGCGCACCCATGCACAACTCCAGCAGCAGCCAGTCGGAAAGTAGCGGTACAGCACCATCTAGATTATACACACTCAACGGCAGTTTGCATGTACGTTTATGAAACAGCGCCGTCTGTTACACTGTTTGGGAGATACGACCTGCTTTCCTTTCTCATGTCTTCGTCTCTCAGTCACGTGTGACGCATGACAAGGTTAGACTACGAGGAGCTTTACCCCTAAAAAAAGCACCGCCAAAACACTTGGTATAAATGATTAACGAGTGCAAGCTGAAACGTGTGGCCCTGGTGTTTACCACTGGATTGAACGTGACGCTGCACTAAAACTATTCACAATTATTGATTACGTTTTCACGCTTCTTCACAACGTTAGACACACGTTTTCCTTGGGTTAAGCACCGCGTTTACTTTACGTTCCGCACATTTTGCCTCGGATGATCACTATAACAGCTGAGCGTAATGAGTGGTTGAATTCGTTTCGCAACGCGTTAATCACAGTGGTTGTTCAAGAACCACAGGCAGCCACAGACGTCGCAGCCAAAGCCAAAGGGCCACTGGAGAAACTCCTGTCGAAACAAGGCGTTCACTCCAGTGAACATCATCAGGTCGGCGCTGTCATGTCCACAACACTTCTTATTCGGCTCGGTGTTGTTGCAACTCTTTGAGATCAGGAAAGTACTTGGCGCCGTCGTTCGCAGGATCCACCCGCCACCGGCGCTTGCATTCCCATTCGCAATTCAGCGTAGCATGGAAGCCTGTCTGAACATCAGTACGCAGTTGCTACAGGTACTCGGTCTCCCGAGCCTATTTCTGTGCCAGGACTGCACCATCTGCCCAGGAAGCGTGAGGTCTCTCACATTTTAACTGGCAGCGCTCTTTTAGAGTTGTTCGTGGATTACCCATGTGGAGGCTCTCAGTAGAAACTGATGCGCAGATGATTATAGTCATGGCTTCGAGGTTATGGACGATGTCACACACAACGCAGGCAATGATGCGCGTGTTCAGGTACGACACTGAAAGCGACGTATGTGATAATACAGCCAATGATCACCACTCGTGAGGCTAACGTCTAACGGCTTTTGGTTTCTCCTAGCCATATACAACTCTCGCTGTATAAGTAATCATTTCCCCGCAAGGACGAAGCAATGAATGCGATAGCAGCAATTAAAATGTGATGGGAAGAACAGTAACCAGACCGCAACGCCCCGTGGCGGCACAAGAACAAAGAATGCACAAAAAGTTACAGCTTTGCCGCAAAGACGAAGCGATGAATGCGATAGCAACTAATTGTAAGGTCACGTGCCGAATGGCAAGCAGATCAAAACGTGACCCGCGATTCTAACGCGCAAATGACGCATGAAGCCTACTCACAGGTACAGATGAACGCAAATGAGCGTCTAAGTTGTTACTTTGCTGTGTCTGAAAAGCGTGCCGTTTTTCCAAATGGAGACTGTGCAACGATTGCGGTGACCTTTGTGCGCCTGATAACTACAACAGAAACGTTCTAGAGAAAGCCCAACGCCAGCAAAGACGTACGATCGTCCCCACTGGGAGATAGGGCGCACGACTTTTTCTACTCAGAAGGGCAAACTACGCGTGGGAGATTTGAACATGCCCACCGCACGCTCTTTGCGCCATCTTGCTGGTAGTGCTGATAGTTCCTTCACGATAGTTCCTCCCCATGATGCCCATCAGCAGCGGTATGAGGTAAGTATAAATATCTTGCCGTTTGAAAGTTGAAGGACGTGCTCCGCGGTGGCTGAGTAATTGATCGATAGTCAGCTAAAAACTGATGGCTTCAATGAATTTTGTGGGTGTCTTTTGTGATGGACTTGCATTTTGACCAATATGTAAATATGTGAAAGGTGAACCATCTTGATATACAAGGCAGGAAAAAAAGCTCCGCGTTAGCTCAGTGGGTTACGCCTCAAATTCACAACTTAAAGAATCCACGTTTCATTCCGCGTGCCGGAGTTTTTCTTTCAGAATCTTTTTGTTCTTGCCGTCTTATATATATAGATACGTAAGATATATATATATATATATATATATATATATATATATATATATATATATATATATATATATTGTCGCAGTGCAACGCGAACAACAGATGACAGCAGCTTACGGCAGCGAAAAGAATGTATTCAGGATCAACTGTACAGCAAAATGCCTCTTTCATTGTCGTCCCGATCAACCACCTGACCCACTAGCTGGAATCTACAAAACGTTCCTATCATCGTTCTTTTGCATATAAACACGTGTCACTTGCCCATCCTTATAAGAGCATCGCCCCGATGCTGATTCAGACGCACAGTATATTTTTTAACGTGCAGTCAGTCACTCACATACGGCTTCATACGCACTACATGAACAAGTTCAGGCTGGTGCTGGCGACGCCTCGGGCATTGGGGACTGTCGGAGACAACCTCGTAGGTGACGTCACTAAGCTGGCGCGATACTCGGTATGGCCCGAAATATCGCCTTAGCAGCTTTTCGGACAGCCCACGTTTTCGTACGGGTGTCCAAACCCACACTCTGTCACCGATTTTGTACGTTACAGTTCTATGGCGAGCATTGTAGCGGCCTGCGTTGTAGTCTTGTCGCTGGTGGATCCGTAAGCGGGCGAGCTGTCTAGCTTCTTCCGCGCGTTCAGTGAACACGTCAGCGCCTCTGTCGGTAGCGTCCCATTCATGTGGCAACATCGCATCCAGCATAGTCCGTACCTCCCGTCCGTGAACCAAGCTGAATGGAGTCATGCGAGTCGTCTCTTGTTTAGCCGTATTGTATGCGAACGTGATATAGGGTAAAATCTCGTCCCAATTCTTAAGTTGGACATCCACGTACATCGACAGCATGTCTTCAATCGTTCTGTTGAGGCGCTCCGTCAGTCCATTTGTTTGCGGGTGGTACGCAGTGGTCTTACGGTGAGTCGTTCCACTAAGCATCAGGACGTGGTCTAAAATAGCTGCCGTAAATGCTGTTCCGCGCTCCGTGATCACAATAGTCGGAGCACCGTGGCGTAGCACAATATTTTCTATGAAAAATCTCGCCACTTCCACTGCGGTGCTCTTTTGGATAGCTTTTGTTTCGGCATACCTGGTTAGGTAGTCTGTTGCGACTATAACCCAGCGATTCCCTGCAGTAGAAGTAGGAAGTGGTCCCAAAATATCCATTCCTATCTGTTCAAACAGTGTACGTGGAACCTGAACTGGTTGCAGCTGACCGGCGGGTCTCTTTGGAGGTGACTTGCGTCGCTGGCAATCGATGCAAGTGTGAACGTGGTGCTTGACGGCTGTTGTGAGTCGTGGCCAGTAGTATCCCTGCTGTACTCTTGCCAACGTGCGAGTGTAGCCCAAATGGCCAGACGTCGGCTCATTGTAACATGCTTGGAGCACTGCAGTTCGAAGGGGTGCAGGAATAACGAGCAAATAGAGAGCTCCGATGGACGAAAAGTTTCTCTTGTAGAGGACGCCATTGCGTAAGCAAAACGACGATAATGTCCTTGCAAAGACTCTAGGTGCCCTCGAAGAACGTCCGTTCACGTAATTAATCAAATCAAGCAATTCAGGGTCACTTCGTTGTTGCTGGGCAATCGTGGACGCGTCGAGAACACCAAGGAAGGCCATATCGTCGTCGTCAGAAAGAGAAGCTGACTGTACTGGTGATCGAGACAGGCAGTCGGCGTCCGTATGGCGTTTCCCACACTTGTGTATGTACCGCCATATCAAATTCTTGTAACTTCAGACTCCACCGTGCTAATCGGCCGGTTGGATCTCTTAAATTAGTCAACCAACAGAGGGAATGATGGTCACTTATAACTTTGAAAGGGCGGCCATACAAGTACGGGCGAAATTTCATAACTGCCCAGACCACGGCGAGGCATTCTTTCTCAGTTGAATACGCTCTTTTCGCTGCCGTAAGCTGCTGTCATCTGTTGTTCGCGTTGCACTGCGACACTGGTGGAGGTGCTGGGTGACGCTGCCCGATGCTTCACACTCCTAGTGGGAGCCGTTCATCCAGCCCGGACGTGCCTACTGCAACCCCTGTCCATCGATTCAGTCGTCGGCTACGAGGTATTCCTCCAGACTGCAACCCCTCGCAGAAAACCTCTACCACACATCTCGAAATGGCCAGCACCAGCCCCAGCCTGTATTTCTCGGCACCAGTCCTCCCGCTCCATCCCAGGTAACGTCTTTTCAATCGCTGGAGCCTAAGCGCTTTGGTGGTGGCGCACACGAAGATGTAGAAGACTGGTTAGACCACTATGACCGTGTTGCGAAGATCAACCACTGGTCTGCCCAGGAAAAGCTCGGCCGGGCCTACTTCTATCTCGATGACAGTGCTCGTACATGGTACGATAACAGAGAAGGCAACCTGTCCACATGGACTGACTTTCACCAGAAGATGGTTGAAACTTTTGCCATTGTTGACAGACGTGACCGCGCCCACCAACTACTAGAGCTGAGGGTCCAAAAACCTAATGAAACGGTCGCCATGTTCGCCGAAGACATGACACGTTTATTTCGGAGGGCTGACCCGCAGATGACTTAAGATAGGAAGTTGCGCTACCTCATGCGTGGCGTGAAAGAGCAGCTGTTCGCCGGATTTCTGCGCAACCCGCCAAGCACTGTAGAGAACTTCATCACTACATATAGCAGCTGCCTTGATTTGTCTTTTGTTTCACGCCGATTTGCTACACGGGTAAAGTGGTTTTTGGACATTGAAACACACGGAAGCGACCACATCCCCACTTACCTGAAGATCAAAGGTATTTCGAACACGTACTCCTCTACCACAACACAAAGAATAGATTGGAGTGTGTTCAAGACTCAACTTGAGGATGCTTGTGAAGAAGGCCTGTCCAATGGTCTTCAGCAAGCTATTAAGGAAACTGCACATGCGACTACGCGCACAATAATACGCTCTTCGAAGTACTCTGAATATGACCTCGAGCTGGAGCGACTTCGTGCGATACGCCGTCGTGCCGAAAGACGATACCGACGCACCAATTCCACAGACGATCTACGGACAGCCCGGCGCATCCAAAAGAAGATACAACGGCGCCTTGACAAATTAGACACCCAACGATGGAGGAAACTTTGTGCGTCGCTAGATCCTCATAAACCGCTGTCTCAGATATGGAGAATTGTGCGAGGCCTACGTTCTGTTCCAGAGCAGCGTTTTCCCTTCAAAGCCCTTGCACTTTTTCATCGCCGGCATGAAATTGAGGTAGCAGAAGATTTCTGCGCTATGACCGTGGGCCAGACAGCGTACACAAGCCTACATACAGTGAATCAAATCCCTCACTCACGGGACCCACGCATGGATCTAGCGTTTACTTCACAGGAGCTCGATGCGGCGCTCGTCTTATGTAATACGTCGTCGTCAACTGGCCCGGATGACATCTCATACAAGATGCTTTTCAACCTTGGTAAACGGGCACGAGAAACACTCCTTAACATCTTCAACGATTCTTGGCAAGCTGGCGTCGTTCCGCAAGATTGGAAGATTAGCCGCTTGGTACCGATCCTTAAGCCTGGCAAATCTCCCCTGGACATTGCCTCTTACCGACCGATCGCACTCTCAAGTTGCGTAGGAAAGGTAATGGAGAGAATGATCTTGGCCAGGCTTGAATGGTACCTGGAATACTATGAGATATATCCGAACGCCATGGCTGGTTTTCGCCGTCACCGATGTTCGATCGACAATGTTATAGATCTCGTCACATATGTCCAGCAACAAAAGGCAGGTAAACGACTATCTGCAGCCATGTTCCTTGACGTAAAAGGAGCATACGACAACGTTCTACATGACGCCATCCTTGAAGCCATTGAGTCAGTGGGCCTAGGCGGACAACTGTATCGTTGGACACGCAGCTATTTACAAGGGCGGACCTTGTTTGTGAACACTGCAGATGGTCCAACTTCCCAACACCCAACGCATCGTGGAGTCCCGCAAGGTGGCGTCTTGAGTCCAACCCTCTTCAACCTCGTTCTCATTGGACTTATAGAACGATTACCAAGTGTGGTCAAGTTATCCGTGTACGCTGACGACATCTGCGTCTGGACATCTGGCGTGACAAGGCCTCAGGTACGCGCAAGACTTCAGAAAGCTGTGACGTTGGTATCATTGTACCTCAAGGACCAGGGTCTGAAAATCTCGCCAGCGAAATGTGCATTGATTGCTTTTAGTCGAAAGCCAATGAGACCATACGCTATATCAATCGATGGCCAAGTCATACCGTATGTCAAGACGCACAGATTTCTAGGCGTATTCATTGATAGAGACCTCTGCTGGGGCCCACATGTGGCCCACTTGAAGAAGAGGCTAACAGAAATTGCTAACTTATTCAAGTATCTCGGAGGAAAAACCTGGGGGACTTCAGTACATGCAATGATGCAATTGTACAAGACGCTTTTTCTTGGCTATTTGCGCTACAGTTTGCCTGTGTTGACCAACACCTGTAGAACCAACATTCGGACTCTCGAAAGTACCCAGGCCATGGCTCTGCGAGTTTGTCTGGGGCTACCGCGATGTTCATCATCAGCTGAGACAATCGAGATCGCTAATGACTACCCGCTGAAGACGCATATCAAGATGGAAGTGCTCAGAGCACACGTAAGGCATCTTACTCGTGCCCCTGCCCATCATCTAGCTTCACTGCCAGAAGCCCGACCACGTGCCTCATTCTGCCAGACAGTCTTGTCATATCGCACACACATTCCTGCGGGATATACAACTCCATCGAGGATTTCAACTCCCCCATGGAGTATGACCTGTGCACATGTTGAACTCACGGTTCCAGGCATAGGGTCAAAAGCCCGGCTCTCGTCTCCAGCGCTAAAGCAGCTTTCCCTTCTCTTGTTATATGAAAAATACAGTGACCATACTCATCTGTATACTGACGCTTCAACTAAAGTGGATGGGTCTGCAGGGTCGGTGATCTTTCCTGCAACAGCGACAACGGTGAAGTTTCGTTTATCCCACCAGACATCATCGACAGCTGCGGAACTTGCTGCTCTACGTAGCGCAATTGAAGTCATTAAACACCAAGAAGCCAAGAAATGGAGCGTGTTCACGGACTCTAAGGCAGCACTACAGTGTTTGACATTCGCCTTACGCCGAGGACCTCATGAACAACTAGTGCTGGAAATTAGAGAGCTGCTTCACCACCTCTTCGACGAAGGACACAGAATCACGTTTCAGTGGATTCCAAGTCACTGCGGCATATTGGGCAACGAACATGCCGATGCAGCTGCCCGATCAGCACACGAAAATGGTGAAGAAAAATCTATACCATTTTCAAGGACTGATGCTGCAATGACCATCCGAAAAATCGCTAATGCAGAATTAAAATCCCTGTGGAACACCGAGTGCTTACGGCACACGCGACTGCGTAGACTGGACGCGTCTCGTCGACTCCGGCCTCCGTCTGGACTCTCCCGACTCGAGACAACGGTGCTTTGCCGACTATGGCTTGGTGTCGCCTTCACCAAAGCTTTCGCCTACCGAATCGGCATGGAAGACAGTGCTGCTTGCGGTCATTGCGGCAGCGATGAAACTATAGAGCACGTTCTCTGTCACTGCCCTCATTACAGCGTTCAAAGACGGCAACTAGCTGCTGCGTTAGCTCGCCTTGACGACAGACCTTTGTCTGAACAATCAGTGCTGGAAAGAAGACATGATTTGTGTGCTCACAGAAAATCAGTGAAGGCCCTACTGAACTTTTTGCGTGGCAGCGGCCTATTGTATAGACTGTAGCACCCCAGCTCCCCCCCCCCTTTTTTTTCGCGCGCGTCTATTTCCCTCTTCGCTTTCTTTCCAATCTTTCTTCCCCATTCCCCCTTCCCCTAGTGCAGGGTAGCAAACCGGATGCTCCATTATCTGGTTAACCTCCCTGCCTTTCCCTCATTTTATTCTCTCTCTCTCTCTCTCTCTCTTCATCAAAGAAGCGTCGGCTATCGAGCGGGCCCTTCACCAACGCTGCCGACAATATGACCGCTTGTGCAGCAGCCCCCAAACTAAGGCCGCCGCTGTGACGTTTGACAGTCATAGCTCTTTGCGGGACATGATTAGAGAGATTGTTCGTGAAGAATTGCAAAGGCTGCGGACTCCGGTAGTGGAAACACCCATGGCATCTGTCGCTCAAGTCGTCCGTGACGAAATCCGCCAAGGATTCTCGACAGCTGATCCTGCCCCCGAACAACGTCCCATGACGTACGCCGCCGCCCTTCGAAGCTCCCCACCCGCTCCGCCTTCATACTACCCGCCACCTGCAACTGTTCCTTGGTCACCACCACAAGGGGAGACATCGTGGCGCCCATCCATCCAGCCCCCATACGACCAGTCGTCTTCTGGCTTGCCATGGCCTTCGTCGCGTGAGGAGTCATCACGGCAACCACAGCTTCGTCGAACAGACACCTGGCGCACTGCCGACAGGCGTCCACTTTGTTTCAACTGCGGAGGTGTAGGCCACATAGCCCGCTATTGCTGGCACCGCGCCGATTGCTGCCACCGCGCTATTGCTGGCACCGCGTCACAGCTTTAGTCGACACCGGGGCTGACTTCTCTATTATCAGTGATGACCTTGCCGTACGCCTCAAGAAAGTAAAGACAGCGTGGACGGGACCTCACTTAAGGACGGCAGGCGGCCAATTACTGATGCCTGTCGGAATGTGCACAGCAAGGCTCGACATCGGTGGCTCTACTTTCGTGGCGACGTTCGTCGTTCTCGCTTCATGCTGTAAAGACCTGATTATCGGAATGGATTTCTTGAGAGAACATGGCGCTGTGATCAACATCCCTGACAGTGTCATCACATTTCGCAACAACAGCCCTACTTTAGTCGATTGTTCAGAGCCGAGGCATACGTCTTGTTCAGGGCCTTTGCGTCTGACGGATGACGATGTGGTCGTCCCGCCACGATCGTGTACGCTTGTTTCGGTGGCAGGGGATGAGCCGTTTGACGGCGACGGCATTGCTGACCAAATCAGGTCACTGATATTTAGCCACGGTATTTCAGTTGCTCGAGGTCTTGTCACTGTCACTGCTGGACGCACAAACTTGCTGCTCACTAACTTCAGCACTGAGCGCCGACATCTCCCGAAGGGTACAGCCGTCGCTTACTTTGACACTACTGCAGAAATCCAAGGCAGTTTATCGGCCCTAGACGAAGCACCTCAAGAAGAATCACTACCGAATCTTGACTTTGGTACTACGTTGTCAAGGGAAGAACGAACGAGACTTCTTGAGCTGCTAGCTGAATTCCAGGACTGCTTTTCATCGACCTCACGGGTCGGTCGAACGCCGCTAACAAAGCATCGAATAATTACCCACGACGCAGCAAGGCCTATACACCAGAATCCTTATCGTGTGGCTCCAAAGGAACGGGAAGTGATACAGCAACAAGTCGCTAAAATGCTTGAAGATGATGTGATTCAGCCATCACAGAGCCCGTGGGCATCGCCTGTAGTATTAGTTAAGAAAAAAGATGGTACCCTGCGTTTTTGCGTGGATTACAGGAAGCTGAATCAAGTGACAAAGAAAGTTGTGTATCCGCTTCCGCGTATTGATGACTCCCTCGATAATATATATATATATATATATATATATATATATATATATATATATTGTGATGACCACTGATGACTAATAGCAGCGGAATCGGGGCTCTGGGTGCGAAGAGCTAGCTGGAAGAAGCAGAGGAAGACGAAGTACAGAATAAGAACAGCTGGCTCAGGATCGAATGTTGTCTCTTGTTCTCTTTCTAGTACATAATATATATTTATATATATATATATATATATATATATATATATATATATATATATATATATATATATATATATATATATATATATATATACGGTCAGTGACGGCGACGCCGCTACCGGCGGCAAATTTGGTATTTATACCAATTGGTATGGTAATTTATGACTGTATGACGAGCATAGTGATCAGACACAATATGAAAGTCATGACATGTATGTTATGAATTTCATGATATACATTACATTGTCTTGCTGCTCTTGCGGGGACATGACATAATGCGAATTAGGTGTGGCATGACTGGCTGCATGGCCTACATACGCAAGCGAGGGGCCCTAACGGGGAAATCATGACATGCATCTCATTAGGTCACGACTACACGCCACACTCTTGGTGCCCTCGTGGATGCTTTGCTAGCTTCACATATACCTCATTTATTATTAACTGACGTAAATGGATGACGAAGATATGTAACTGGTGCAAACATAATTATCATGGCATGCTTTTCATGTAAGAATATGACTACCTGTCACGCTTATGATCTGCTCGTGGTCGTTTCACTAGCTTCACATATGTCAAATATGCTATAACGGGACGTGAATTGATGGCAAACGTATATGACTCGTGCGAAAATGATGAATCATGACATGCGTGTCATGTAAGAACATGGATACATGCCGCGCTGGTGAAGTGCTCGCGGCTGTTTCGCTTGCTTCGCACACTAAATTTGGTGTTACGTGACGCGAATGAACGACGAAGGTAAATAACACGTGTAAACATAATCATCAGTACATTAATCTCATGTAAAACATGAATACATGCTACGCTCATAGTGCGCTCGCAGCTGTTTCGCTAACTTCACATATACCCAAATTGGTATTACGTGACGCTGTCCTTCTAGCGTTTATCATGCTGTTGTGACTTTTTTGTTTTGCAGAAAATACGCACAGAAAAAATTACTCCCTTTACAAAGCAGGTAAGTACGCCACTGCATTCGCATACGCCCTTGACGAAATAGAACGAGCGTGCTGCGGCCTATGTATTATGACAACAATGACTATTATTTTACAGTAAAACTACATGTAACGAGTATTTTCTGCAGTTGTGCATTTCTGGCGCATCTTGCTTTAAATGTACAGTACCTCTTATGCCATATACACTACGAAATTAGGAATAAACAAGACTGCTTCATTGGCGACTTGTATACAAGTTCAGGCTCTATATAGCATGTCACAAATGTGATGAGCTCAAAATATTTTCCAATTATTAGGCAATCTGCAAAGCTACCAATTTCCTGCTGGAATCACGGTGACCCGAAACAAATTTGTTTAGAATTGAAAGCGCCCTACTATGATCTCTTTATTCTGTAGCTTGAAGCAGTCTTTGAATTCTCTGTATACTGTGGCAGTATTCTAGAGTCTTATGCCGATATTGTAGTTTATCCTTGGTATAATACGAATTAGTAAATTTGGTAAATTTTTGCTTTTAGTTTTGCATCCGTCCAGGAGAAAAAACATGCGTATTTCGAAGTTTGTAGATATGGTAAAGCTTTGATACCACGAATACTGCGAAATACGGCCTAAAAGGCCGTCAGTTGTCAATTCAACCATGTTGACATTACGCACCTTTACTTTTTTATAAGTAACGTAGGTGCGCGCTCCTGCAACCAAAAATTGGGGTATCACAGTTTCGGGACGAGAACGAATCAGGGAAAGTTGTAGTGCGTCGGCTTCTGTACATGCGGCAAGGTTCGTTCGAGCTTCATTGAAGGTGCTGAGTAAGCTTTACAATGAACGTGATCATTCGCGTCCTGCGTGTGATCTGAAGAGAATGAGCTTGAACAATGTGGCGCAGTTGGCACTTCCGCTGGGCCTACTGGGCCACCAAAGTCGCTTAGGTATTATTACCCATTCGTGCAGCTTGTAACGTTTCAAACTCATCGATGTGCTCCTGTAACCTCCGGAATAAACTTAGTCAACCTCGTCCTGTATGTAATCCTTGCACAGTTATCTCAAACAATATCGAAGCTTCTAAAAGATATATGGGAGTGGCGGCTGTTAACGAGGCGAGCGTAGGAAGAAGCTTCAGCCAACCCTTAGCCCTTAACCTACAAACGCTGCTGTGCATTCGGCACACAGCGCTGCCAACAGACTTTAATGGTGCAACCTGACCGCATCAAACTAACGCGGTAATCAAGACGGAAAAATACCCAAAGAGTTTCAGTATGACTGATACCACAATAACGACCTGTGCTACTTCAAGCGGAGGAATAGACTAACAAGAATCGTCTCTAAATGTGATCTTTTGGGTAGATCTTTAAGATATATACCTAAATATATACTGAATTTAACTTAGCCTTTTTTTCTGGAACGCATGCAGATATAGCGATATGTGTGTTAAGGAGAAACGTAGAAGCAGTCTGGACGTCACGAAGTATTTTATTTCACTAGAGTGCCTACCTATCCATTCAACTATCCTTCTTGCCAAACAAACAAGAATGCGTACATGCGTACTTAACAGCTCACTAATATACAATTGTGGCTATGCTCGTGTGCATGAGTCTCCGGTCTCTTGCATGGCCTATACGATGACTCCCATGGTCATATTCAGTGACACCATATAGAGAAGGATTGAGGTAGCCATCTGTTTGGCGAGCCGAAAACGTATCGGTCAATATGCGAAGTTCTGACCAGCGGCGGGCACAACTGAGAGTCGTCGGGAAGCGCACGTGCAACCGTAAACGTAACAGGGTAACCTGCCTGTATTGAAATATTGCTATACTTCAAGAACAATATACAGGGTGTTTGAAAATGTGTCCAGTATTCTTTTAAATGTGACAGAAAAAAAAGGTATCTGATTGCTCCTCGCGGCGTTGCCTTCCTGTGGCAGAAGGCAGCTTCAGATGGGTACAAACCTCAGTTATGGCAGTAGTTATAGAAATTAACAGAATAAAATTTTAAACCAGTGGTGATAGCCGGTCGAGTGAAATGAGCGAATTGAAGCCCTTCCTACGAATAATCTATAACCACCTTGACATTTTGGAAAATCGGCCACTGATAATCACTGCGGACCGATGTAATCTAACCATTTTAGCTGGCTAAACCAACACCAATGCACCGAACAGCGCATCTACCATTCACCTCGACAACACCCTGAATGACGATACTGTTTCCCTCACATTGGGACAGAAGAATAATCGAGCGTCGATAGGCGGCCTCGAAGTTAGTGTCTCAATTGACGATTGATAACAGCGAAGGAAACAGTGCCGTCAATGAGGGCGTTGTCGAAGTGAATGGTACATAAACTCCACCGTGCGGCGGTTTCGGTTTCTCCGGGTAAATCAGGCTCATTGCGTTGCTCCGCGGTGAATATCAGTGGCCGCTTTTCCGAAATTTTAAAGTGGCTGTGGAGTATTCCTGGGAAGGGCTTAAATTCGCCCATTTGACTCGACCAACGATCACCACCGATTGAAAATGTAATTGCGCTAAATTCTACACTTATTGCCCCGCCGCGGTGGTCTAGTGGCTAAGGTACTCGGCTGCTGACCCGCAGATCGCAGGTTCAAATCCCGGCTGCGGCGGCTGCATTTCCGATGGAGGCGAAAATGTTGTAGGCCCGTGTGCTCAGATTGGGGTGCACGTTAAAGAACCCCAGGTGGTCAAATTTTCCGGAGCCCTCCACTACGGCGTCTCTCATAATCATATGGTGATTTTGGGGCGTTAAATCCTACAAATCAATCAATCAATTCTACACTTATTGCCGTAATAAGGTTTTACGCAACTAAAGATGTCTGTCTTCTGCCACAGGAAAGGCTACGCCGTAAGTAGCACGCAAGTGCCCTTTTTCTGTGATTGAAAAAAAAAAACATTAGACACATTTCTTGAAACATCCTGTACACTATTACTTCCGCCACTTCGTAATATGAAATTGCTCTTTTTGTTGACATTTAAGGTCACCAGTTCTTTTTTAACCTTTGCTACCTGCAATCACAAAACATGAGACACCATTTTTGAATTATTTACTAGCTGTAAGACGTGAAAAACGTCTATAAAAATTCCCCAGAAAATCTTTTGAATCAGCTGCCCCTAAAAGCATGGTGCCGTAATATCTTGTTGGCAACATCAATTGTAGTATTTTTCACCTGTGGTATGTCACGTTGATCACATGATGAACCTCATATGTTACTGCATATGTTTACTTTGCCATATTTTATCACTACTTGATATACTACGATATGAACGGAGCATTATTCATTGTAAGCTGTCATTTTAAATAGTAACCATGTAACCATTTGTTGGCATTTGCCAGTAAAATAATCCAATTTATCAAATTTCTGAGCAACTTCATCGGGTCTAACAGCCGAACAGGACACTCTTTCAAGTTCTATTTTGGATCATGAGCTAAAACACATAGAGTGAGAGCTCCAAGTTTTATGCGTAGTATGGTCATACGACCGACCAAAATAGCTGCTTCAGTCACATACAATGCACACTGTGCTTGAAGTGCGGAATGAGTGGCTCACATTTTCAATAAATAAATGAATGAGGCATTCAGTATTATTGTAATAATATAATTATTATTGAGGCTACTTGACCACAATATCGGTATTATAAACGACACGTTCTTCTTTAGGACTGCGGACAAGTGACAATAGCGTTAAGCAAACAATAATTTTTGTTATATTCGAGTACAAAACTGTCACAAACGTCAGTGAAGTTGCTTTGCGACAAGTAAGCTGAGTTTAAAAACTGCTTTCAATATATTTGCGTTATTATATTTTGAAATACTCTTTTTTTTCAGTGTGCGATAACAGACTCAGTGAAATCTGCCTGTACCCTTTATGTAAGTTGTCAATTTAAACAATTATTAAAATAAGTGATTGATGCCAGTTGGTTTAAACTAATTAGAAGGCTTAGCCATCTAGAAGGATCACCAAGTACGTCAATAGTTGTTTTTTTTTCAGAGTCAGAAAGTCAAACTTTACTTTTTGAAAAGCGGAGAAGCCAAGGGGTGCTTGCGCACTCAAGCCTGCTGAAAGGCAGAGTAGTAATAGAATGATGGCGGTTATAATAGTTTCATAGTTATGTGGCGGTCGTGGCCCATAAGTACGAAGGCGAGGCAACTTGAAAACAAAAAAAAACTTTTTTGAGCGAGCTAGTGCTCATAAAAGAATCACGTGAAAATATTTCGGTGGCCTCCAAACGGCCTCTGCGGTTCAGCGTCGGCGGAAAGAATGCCCACCTTCTTTTCGCCGATACGCATCACTTTTTCACATGGTCCCACTTCTTATCAAAAGCATGCCCAGCGCGCGAGCGATAAGACGACGCGCTAACGATGCCGCACTGTACGTACGTAAGCTGAGGGTGGTGCTGCGCAAAGAAGTGGGCACCAACACAAACGCACGTGGTAATAGGAGCAGGAAAACGTGCAGCTAATGTAAAAAAACTACTTTTCTAATCCTTCAAGTTCTCTCGAAAGAGTTGTTGAGACTGTCTAGTACAACAATGTCGGCACACCACTTTCACGGAAATCTTTCGCCCCGATGTAGGCCAACGTTGAATCTGGCGTGTTCTGTTGGCTATCGCCAACGTCTATCACATAATTGGGAAACTCTCATCAACTTGGCTGTGCACAGTACTCGAGCTGTCTGAAGAGCCGCTAGAGTGCGTGTGTATATCGCCGAGTGAAGGTGGCTTGCTTAATAGACTAAGAAAGTAATGCTGAAACCCGAAGCTAAAGATGAGATTCCAAGCCCTTAAGTTGTCTGGGAAACGCAAGGACTTAACAAGAATGATGGTTCGCAAATATACTTAGCTGGTTCCAGAAACAACGCGGTAATATGTGGGTGACAAAAACGCATGGTATGGCGGTGTCACGAAGATATCCAGTATCCATAGAAAAGACACCTAACTTATGGCAAGCCTTCAGCGGGTCCTTCCAACACTTTAAGGCATGCCCAAAAAACCTTCCAGTCGGTAGTCAGGGCTCCTGCGAACATGTTAGCAAATTGGTATAGTGCTAACCCAGACCTGGTACTTCCAACTACATCAGATCGTGAGCAATAGTTCACTCGCTCTTCACCGGAAAAATTATCCCATATACTCAAGCACATACACAACCATATAACCAACCGTCATCTACCATAAGTGTAGGAACTTTGGTTGATTTGTGCATCGCCAGCAGCATAGTTACCGCTTCCATCATGATATACCTGTGCTTTGGCTTGCGGTTACGATGAAAGCAAGCAGCGCGTTCAAAGAAAACAAAAAAATAAGTGCTCAAGGTTGTGACGTACCCTGACGAGTAGACGTAGCTTCTCGCCTCTTCATCAAACTCCTCTACAATCGCTGCTTTCAGCACGCTTGCTGGTGCGCGAGGAGAGAGGAAACGCCTGAAACGTGCGACTCCACTTGTACATTAAACATTGTAAATTTTTTAGCAGGAGTCCTTTCGGGAAGCGACAAAGCCTTTCAATCAAGCCATTTATTAATTATTTCAAAAGTATTTGCTGGCACGTACAGCGAGATCTTTTAAGCTTTTGGTTCGGCAATGTGGTATTAACAAGAAACAGCGACTGGCTATAAGTCACCATTCTAGGCCAAGATAGATTTACCTGAGCTATCTATCGGAGTGCAGTCATGCAGATTTAGATGATGGTACAATAACTAGATCAAGCTTGATAATCGAAGCCTAATTGTGAGTTACAATTAGGCTAAGGGTAATGGAGTCATTTCGAATTAGGACTAGAATAAGAGGCACACGTCGAAGTCCAAACTTATTAGCTACGAAGTAATAAGGTCCAGTCTCATTCAAATCTGGCTACATACTTCAACTCTAATTGATTCAAAACCATTTGAGCCAATTCAACATGGGGCCTACAGCAGAAGTGCAGAACACCAGGAGAGGCTGCTCAGCAGGAAGATCACCACAACGCTTACCCTCCCCCAGGAACGAAATACAGCAATTGCGTAGAGACACGAATTCTGCTGTGATGCGACATTGCGATTCATTCCAAGTTGTAAGATTATGAAAATTAGCAAATGAAAGTGCGAATGAGAAAGATGGTAGGGCCACCACCGTCACACATTGCGCAGTCTTCGCATTCGTGTACAAACTGCAGTGCTGCAGACATGCAAGACCTTCGTTTGCGCTTTAACCAAATAGAATTCTACAAAATGCAAATTCGCAAGCAACACGGTGAGATAGGCGAGGCTGATGGCGTTTGTAAGGAATCTCAATATTTCTTGAGAGAGTGTAATGCTTTTTGCAAACTTGTTGTTACGCAGTTCAGATAGCAAATGCATCTTGCAAGCTTTTTTTGCACGTCAATAACAATGGCAAGAAACCAAGATTGTTTATCCCAAGGGTATTAGCGTCGGCTTATGAATATGATGCTCGTGCAAGAAAACAACCAAAAATGAGACATCTTTTATGTTAAACTCTTTGTTATTTTTTCCGCACGTTACAACTGAATTAAAGCAAATTTCTCGTTCAGTGGGCAAGGATGCAGTTCAAACATTTCTTCAGAACCTTAGTTTAAAGGAGAATCGACCATTTTTTGAAGAAGCTCACGCAGCTTTGAAGTAGAAAATATGCACTTGCTTTTGCGTTGCTTGAAAAAGTTTGTATAATTTTCTTTCAATACTTTCAGTGTGCTTTTGCAGTAAGTACGATGACGGATACCTCCGCAAAGAGGAAAAACGTTGGTACTACAACAACATAACAAACCGTTGCGAAATGCGTATGGCTGTAGCAGGTGGTTGCAACGACTTTGAAACCAAGGATCAATGCAAGAGACATTGTTTCAATGCCACCAAAATGTCCAAAGCACTTTGGTCTTCACAACAACTTCAAGCTATATTCGCTAAGCAATACTGAAAGTACTATTACCGAAAGCAATTCTTCCAATGTAACTTTGCTTTGTACACTATAACGGCACATGCGAGATTCCGAAGCACCCAGTACCTCCGTAGCATTCAGATGCTACTAGGTGCATTTCATACGTCGCGTGCCAATGTTTGCAGATATTTATATAGAGAAAAACCTACCACTGCACAACATGAAATGTATTATTTATTAGAAGGCCAGCTTATTTTCCCAAGCAATAAAAAAAACTCGAAGTAACCCTAATACTTGATTTAGTTGTCTCTGGCCCTCGCATCTGGGTATTTCTGTGCCATTTTGTATTTGCTGTGTTAGCATTGTGTTTCTTTGCCCAGTCACCCCGGATCTCAGAGTCCACGTAGAAAAATGTGGCAGCTGAGATATACTCCACTAGGCGCCACGGCGATCACAGCTGCTCCCAAGTACAACACATGCTCTTTGAATTTATTTCAATTCATTTTCAATTATTATTCTGGCAGGCAATTGATACTCGTTTTATGTAGTCCTTGCCAGACATTTAAATCGTGTAATCGCATTGCTCAGACGGGTACTGTGAAATCTACCGATGTTGTGTTAGTGTCAAAACCAAGAATAAAGACGTTATAACTTTATGTCGCTAAATAAATTACCTTGATTTGTGTATGAGAGACACTATTTTATCTATTTCTATCATTTTTATCTAAAGTAACGTTTCCATATGAGGGCATGATGACATTGGCACGGTAAGCTTATTGCTATTCAAAACAGTTGACTGTTGGGTAAGTTGTTGCTTTGACATAGATACCATCGTGCAGATGGTACTAACCATAACGCACAGAAAATGTCTGTCCTCGTCTGTTTCTTCCTCTGTGTTGTGTTCGGTTGCACCCTCACGTTGATCTTTAATATTGGTGTCACGCGGCGAATATCAAATAACACTCATACGTTTCTAGTCAGGCCTCACTGTAGAGCATTAAGCATAATATAGGCACTTCACATACGCCGTCACAGGCAAAAGGATACCTTAGTTATGCTTGTAATTCTGGAAACCTTTGCAGAATAAGGTTGGTGCATCACAGAATCACTACGATGATGTGATACTTCCAGTATGTTTTAGGCCAGTTTAAAAACACACCAGTGCCTGTTCAGAGTGCTTTCTCAGTTTCTCCAGAGAGGGAAATAAGACACAGGTTTAAGCCAGGTCTGGAGTATACGACTATTTGGACGTGTTTTGGTGGGACGCACACTCGAGTGTTTCCGTTAAACTCGTGTTGGGGTGTTCTGGCATGGCCAATGCATTCCTATTTGATCCTGTAGTCGTAATTTCACATTGTTCAGTACTCTTGCTAGAAGTTACGTGTGGTGTACTCTTGCAGCGTACTCTTGCTTGAATATTGTGTGGTGTTTAACGTCCCAAAACTGTCATATCATTATGAGAGACACGCTTTAAGTTACGTTGTTGACGCACGTTTTATGATCAGAGTTAAGTAAACTAAATTGAACTATATAAGTTCCCCACGCATAGAGTGCAATTAAAAACACAATATTATGGTGTGTGCTAGTGTTTTAAGGAGGAAGACAAGAACAACAAGGAGGTTAACCAAGCACATGCCCGGTTTGCTACCCTACGCTGAGGGAAAAAGAAGGGGGAGTATGAAGATAAAATAGAGAGAGAGGAAAGAGACAAAAAGGATTCTCAGTCAATGGGCTGACGCATATGCAGCCGTGGCACTACACAAAAGTTAAAGCTGTTCTCATAGGCCTTATATAGTCCTCAAAAAGTTCAAGACGGCTTTGAATGCCTTTTGAGCCGATGAAAGACGAGGACAGTGCTTCAGTGGCATCTGCATAGAGAGTGGCCGATCATCCAATTGACGCAATGCGTCAGAAACCTCCTGTCTTTCAGAGGCGAATCGAGGGCAACGGCATTGCAGATAGTCGATGTCTTCTTCGGTGCCACAGAGGCCGTATTCTGCGCGGTCGGTCAATCCATTGAGGGTTGTATCTAACTTTGCGAAGGCAATAACCAACCAAAGGCAACAAAGAAGCGAAGCTTCATGTCGACGAAGTCCGGATGGGGGTACAGGTACCAGTCGAGGGTTTCTTTGGTAGAGTCTTGTAAGTCTTATGCTTGGGGGTGTTCCACTCCAGCAGACACAGACTGCCTGCCAGGTGACAAAATCGCTTTGCAGCATCTGTTCTTCACAAAGAAATCGGGAAGGTGTGCTCTTCTTGATGGGATGTGCGAGCCGAGTTGTCTGCGGAATCATTGCCACTGATCCCAAAATGACCAGGTAGCCACTAAAAATTGACCCCGTGGCCTGTTTCCGTGACGTGGTAAAGAAGCTTGACAACCTCGTACGTGAAGTGTTCATGGCAACCTCGTCGAAGTACTGACTGCATTCTCTGTAAGGCCGGTTTCGAGTCGGAAAATACAGCCTATTTACTCGGTGTCTGCGATGGGATGTACTCTAGGGCGCCACGCGAAGCCGCAAGTTCTGTCACCGTAGACGTAGTGTCGTGTGACAGCTTGATTCGCAGAGTCATTCCTCTAGCTGGAATCACCACCGCACCACCAGAACCAGACGTTGTGGTTGAGCCATCGTTGTATATGTGCACGTGGTTATTGTACATTTCGTACAAAAGGTTCAAGCTCAATTGTTTTAGGGCTGATGAAGGAAAATTTTATTTTTTGTATTCTTGGAATTTGAAAGACGTACTTGTGGAAGGATCAGGCACCACGGAGGGTACACTGATTTCTCCGCAGGAGTAAACCTGACGTAAACTATGCACAGAGTCACCAAGTGGACGGAAGGATTCCTAGCATGTTGCCAGAGGTACGTACGCATCGTTTCAATGGTGATGTGCGTCATGATCGGGAGGTCATGTGCAATTGCAATGGTTTCAGTAATCGATGCAGAGCAGGGTAAAACAAAGCATATCCTAAGAGCCTGGGCTTGATTATTTTGGAGTGTGCGCAGGTTATTTTTGCACGTGTTAGATATAACAGGGAGCCTGTACCACAAGAATCTAATATATAATACCTTGTATAGCCGTAACATAGACTCGACAGACACTCCCCAACCTTTTCCGGCAAGGAACCTGAACAAGTAACAAATGGCAGTCAGCCGCTTTTTCACGCAGTTTACGTGTGGGGTCCAAGACACATTTCCGTCGGTTATGACTCTCAAGAACCTGTGACTCCGGCTGCATGACACCAAACGCCCGTTAATTGATATGCCGCAAGCGGACACAGGCTTTCTGGTGAACGCCATGACTGCAGACTTTCCACTTGCGATTTCGAGCCCTTGTTTACGTAGGTAGTGCGTAAATAGTGATGTTGCCTTCAGTGATGTTGCCTTCTGAAGTCGAGCGCGAAGTTGACGTCGAGTCACACCTGATGTCCACACACAGATGTCATCAGCATAAATGGAAAGTCGTACGCTGCTTAGCTGTTTGCCAACTAGTCCAATGAGTGTTAGGTTGAAAAAGGTCGGCTTAGCACTCCTCCTTGCGGGACTCCTCGGATAGCGCAATACTCGGTTGTCGAACCATTCTCTGTCTGCACGTTAAATGACCTATTCTGAGAGTAGGTCTGAACTAACACATATATATCTTGTCCCCAAATGCTACTCCTTCCAATGCACTGAAAATAGATTTGTGGTTGACATTGTCGTAAGCCCCTTTACCGTCAAGAAACACAGCAGCAGATAATCGCTTACAGACCTTTTGGTGATCTACGTATGTCGCCAAGTCAACTACATTGTCAATTGAAGAGCGGCCTCATCTGAACCCGGACAGGAAATCTGGATATATTTCATCGAAGTCTAAGTACCATTCCAGATGCGTTAAAATCAATCTTTATATACCTTTCCCCACAAAAAGCAATGAAGGCCCCGCCGAAGTTTCTCCAAGTGACCCGCCTCGTTTAACGACTGCGACACTTGTGCGTGTTTGTTTGTGTGTTTCTACTTCTCTGGCTCCCACATTCTTCACTTCATTTTCAGCGTAAGTTTTTCCTATCTATACGAAAGGTGCATTATGCATGAACTTGACTTGACATTACATTAATAATATTAAGTGTATCAGCTATACATTATTTATGGTTGTACTCAATAATAACCTTTGAAAGACGACTTTTCCTCTAATGAAATTCTCCACAAATTTAATTCAGTAAGTACTGACTTTACTCCCGAAAATGCATTGCATGTAAATTCAATCGTCATCGACATTTATATAAAGGATGACGCAAATAGCAGGAACTAAAATTCCTTTTGTTGTCTTTTGGGTGTATTCTGAATGGGTGGAAACAAATAATTGATTGTATATTTTATGCAGGTAGAGAACTAGCACGAAGCTTCAGTTAAAACAGTTTGTGACACCCTATATGTACTCCTATCTAGATAAATATCACCAGACATAGGACCTGGTTATGCGCACGAGTAAGAAATGGCAAAAAAAATCTTAATGCGCTTACGAATGTCCAACGAACAATATTTTCTAAAACTAATACTGATTATGTTACGTCTCAGTACCGCCACAATAAATTATAAACACCGTATATTCTGGAGAGACTAATTTCTGAAACTAATTTCAAAAGTAAAATTATCTTGGTTATTGCAGCAAATATGCTGCAACACATGCGGAGAAACGTAGATACTTACGGGCGTAATGCTCGGTTACCCGTAGCAACTTTAGACTAATGGATAGTTTAGTAGAGGCCTTACAGATATTTGGCCAATGATAACCTTCGGCTGCCTAGCATCCGCAGGCGGATTTTTCCTGAATGAATAAAAAAAGATATTGAGATCCAGATAGTTGCTGCTCCGAGCCAGACCACATCGTTCAAGAACATTTAACTGTGCGCCCTTCACCGTTAGAACGCTAGCAGTCTATATATGATCACTGCAAAGTACAAAAAAACAGAAGTAAATGACTTCGCCACATACTCGATGAAAAGGCAGCAGAGAGCATGAAAATATCACTGCCAACCAGTACCACTGAGGGTCTACGGTTAAAGCTTTCACTCGGTCATTGGTATTCATCTCGACGATGACAATTGTGATGGCTATCGCCCTTTCGACAATCATCAACTGTAACTTATTATTTATTTATTATTATTTTTACATACTGCCAGGCCCAAAGGGAACTATTGCAGGAGGTCAAACAAGATACACATGAAATACATATACAACCAAATACACGATAGATACACTTGCACTTACAAGCGAGAATGCGCGACAGCAGATATTCTATAATGATACATGAAGAGTATAAAAACACAACCTATGTCAGGCAGATGTACACAAAAATATTGTATTACGTAATTCACTGGTAACACTGGAATATTCAAGAAGCACCAAGCACTGTACAAGCGAGAAAAAAGCATAGAAAGGAAAAACATCATTTCAGCTAAGAGTGTCACGAATGTGGTTTTCAAGCAAAGTTAAAGAAAGTATTCAAATCTTTAGTATTAGTCAGACAAGCGGGCAATCGATTGTATTCTCTAATTGACTGTGGGAAGAAGGAGTACTTGAAACAGTTGGTGCTGAAACGGTATCCTTGTAATTGTAGTGGATGTTTATGGCGTGCCTGTCGGGTTTCTGGAGGAGATATGAATCTCGAGCTGTCGATGTTTAGCTGCCTATGAGTAAGCTGGAAGAGCATTTTTAGGCATGTGAGTTAAGCACGATTTTGTAATGTTAGTAGCCCGGCTTTTGCGATCAGTTCAGAGGGTGAGTCGAGCAAACTGTATTTATTATAGGTAAATCTAACTGCTTTCCTTTGTACCCCTTCTAGCTTTTTAATTAGGTTCTTTGTTGCCGGGAACCAGACTATGTTGGCGTATTTTATTAATGGGTGGATGAATGTCTTCCACAAGACACAAGTTAAAAATTCATTAGACCAATGTGTTATTACTTTATTCTCACCACAAACTCTGAAGGAAGTTCAAAAATTGTCAAGCTGAACTCAGTCTCTGCATCAAAAACAGCCTTTTTCACGCCATTGCGCATGTATCGAAATCTGTTTTTCAAAGCTGTTCTTTGTTTCATCTCGCAGAAAGTGGAATGTGTGTGCAAAAGCAGTTGTAAAAAAAAACTGTACAAAGACGCTTATCACTAGGAGTGTTCACATAACTGGGTTCAATCAGTCTTTTGAATAATGCTATGGTGTTTGGAGAGAATCAAACTTACTGCAAACTGCAAAACTGCTGATACGTGTCACGCGTTATTATAATAAGAAATTGCAGAAGAACGCGTAGTTTTGCAAATAAAAACATAACTTTTTGAAGACCATTGGCTCGCAGCGATGATTACTTACATGTACGTTTTAAACCATTACCAGTGCGTGATAATAGGGTCTTACGCCATCTCAGCCACGTTGTCATTTTTTTCTTGTAAAAGACATCGACCTTAACAAGCGTACATTTTGCTGAACTTGTGATGACATTTGTGCAACGACGGCAGTACAGTTTTCGTGCACTGACCATCAGTTTGGGTGTGTTTTATTTCTTCTGCTCGTAATAGGTATTCGTTAAGAGTCCACAAATATTTAGCTGCTTCTACAATTATTTTACGATTGAACGATACCGTATTTTCGTCAAAATAATTGAGCGCCACCTTCTCACGGCACATTAAACAAAAATAACTGGCTGTAAAAGTCATTCCAGATACTTTTTTTGGGAAATTATCGAACTATCAGCGCTAATTTATTCTGTTAACCTCGGATACACCTCTCTATGCTTAACCTAACTGGCTCTTTTGTGAATGAAAGATTCCTCCGCGAAGAAGAAGAAAAAGAAGGTGTTTAATGAGAAGGAGAAGAGGTCGGCCTTGCAAGTTAATTTCTGGCCAGCTACCTTTCCCGGGGATAAGAGGAAAACAGAAAGAAAGAGGAGGGCACGATGAGAAGTGATTGTGGTATAGCACAATGAGTCACTGAACACAATGTCTCGTTCGGTGCAGTATACACGCACAAAAGTCTGTACATTAGCGGATTCCCTAAAGACGGGAATCAAACCTGTCTTGCTTAGAAACACGAGCAGGCCCTTTTAAACTGCGCTGGGCGTGATCCACACGTTCCCAAGCACCGAAAAGTTTATCTTCCGAAAATGGTCGGCAGTCTAGGTCATCTGTGAGGCGCCCCAGAGATTGTCTTTCAACTGCGTATGTAGGGCACACACACAGAATGTGAATATTATTTTCTGGCGTGTTACACAAGTTGCAGTTAGAATCTTGCTTTTGTCCAATCATGCATAAGTATCGCCGCGTTTATGCAACACCCAAACGCAGGCTATGTAGCGCCGTTTCTTTGTCTCTCCTTAGTCGGAACGAAAGGCGAAAAGCATGACAAGAGCCAAGCATGTAATTGCGCTTGTGGCGATAATCCAGATCATACTATAGTCTTTGCATAGGTGTCTTCATAGCTTTAGACAGCAAGGCATTGATGTCTTATCGGGAACAGTGAATAGATATCACTTCGTCACTAGTGGGCGCCATTTTCGCTTTTGCATCAGCTTGTTCACTCCCAGCTATGCCACAATGACTGGGAATGCATTGCAACGCAACGGTAAGTGCGAATCGAAATGCTGATTTATTGATTTATTTGTGGGGTTTAACGTCCCAAAGCCGCCATATGATAATGAGAGACGCCATAGTGGAGGGCTCTGGGAATTTTCGTCCACCTGGGGTTCTTTAACGTGCACCCAAATCTGAGCACACGGGCCTACAACATTTCCGCCTCCATCCGAAATGCAGCCGCCGCAGCCGGAATTTGATCCCGCGACCTGCAAATCAGGAGCCGAGTACCTTAGCCACTAGACCACCGCGGCGGGGCCAGAATCGAAATGCCTCATTCAGCTTATTCATTATGTCCCACACCAGAGGAGCGTATGTTATGTCTTATTTCATGTAGTTTCTAATTAGCTGAAGTGCCGGCTTGGAGTCGCAAAAGAATGTCTATTTCGCCGGACTCTGCTGTAAAATGTAGCACGCCGCTTGTCGGATGCCAGTCAGCTTGGTGGCACTATATGATGTCCGGTGTGCTATTTAGACGCGTTCAGTGATTCCCATTTGAGGCACAGTGAAAGCTACTGCTGAGGAGGTCTGCGTGACACAGTTTTCTGCAAAAGTTTGTACTGTACATCCATACATAATGTCAATATACGACAAAGTGAAATGATTAAGAACAGCAGTTGGTATTTTTGATTTCCATGTTATACCTGGGATCGAAAGTCGCACGATCGGCTTAAAAATCGTTCATAGTGGTATGTCGGAAATAACATGTGGTGCATAATTTGAAGACAGCGGATCTCGGTGCGACATAAAAGCTTCTGAGTATGCAGCATTGCGTCGTGTGTGAAATGTGCCTGCCAGTGGATGGTCTGGATGCCTTGTCAGTAGCCTCCGATGTACTTGTGGTGGCTCGTGTTGAAGATAAACACGAGCTGGGCAAGCACGTGATTCTGCGATATTGCCCCATGTAGAAGTACATCGATGTACTTCTCGGTAAATTCTTAGGCATGTGCCTGAGATCCCTCGAGTGTACGTACAGCCGATCTAGAAGCATAGGAGAGAACAGGAGCACTGTAGCGAAGGTATCCAACAAAAGGTGCCTGGTTATAGCAGCATTAGAGATGATTTCGATGGTACCCATGATTTTTGAGACATATGTCAAATGACCTGGAGTAAGCTGTCTAGTTTCTTTAGCGATGATATGTGTTTTTTTAGCGATGATATGTGCTTTTCAGGGAGTGAGGCTACTCACTCCCTGAAATGTACTTGTTGTCGGGAAATTCATTCTTCATTTAGTTATTGTCAATACCTATCAGCCTATTTAGGACAGGACGATGGCTCTCCTCAGAACGTTGCGTTCCAGCATACTTTTCTGCCAGCATGAAAAAGACTACTTTTGTGCTGCTTCTCGTTCTCTAGAACATTGTTTCCCTGCTTGCACGGGTAAGCATGGGTATGTTTTTAAAAATTTTCATGGTGATTCTGAGGTTGTGGTTTGTGTTTCTGGCTTAGCATTATGAGTGCGTGTTTCTGAGCTAGTAATTAAAAGCTAGCACGTGAACTGTTCTTGAGGAGATCTGCATAAGAATAATTCTAGTGGTGGTCTGTTCTAGCGCTGTGCAAGAACCCAAAACGTTAATTTGTTGCAGCGACGTTAAAAGGCAAGGCGTCTGCTCAATATGCTGCATATTTTTGGCACTCAAAGCCTCGTTTACCCTGCACGAATGCTACTTTTACTATACAATAAATAAATTGTAGGGGCAAGGATATCAACTAGATTGTTGGTCTGTTCTGGTAAAGGGTTTTAGCTTCTCCACTTTAGAACTTATATAGTGCACCATGTACCATACGTATTTAATTCAGTGAACAATGGTTGGGTTTTCTTGTCATAAGCATCTGTTACAATAGCAGCAAAATTACTGCTCATCAAATGGCACCAGCTCACTGGTGAACGCAATATAGGCTCATAAAAATTGGTGTTTTTGGTGGTCGTGTCACATAGCATGGGGGGGGGGGGGGAGGTCGGACTAACTTATTGTCGAAACGACAATATTTACGTCAGCGTTATGTTCTAGCCAAACTACTGAAGCTTACAAGTGATGGACACCTTCGAAACAGTCACTGCTTAACCAAAGGCACCGATCATAAGACATACTCGTAATGCGATCATTTGGCCCGATTCCTTGAAGCTTTCAGTGCCCTACAGCATCGGCCATCGTTTTGGCTGCTCTATTTCGAGAGTGGATGTTTGGATGAGCGCTTAGTTTTATTGAAACAAAGAGTGCACGAGATATTTTTGCACCCATTCCTTATGTCCCACGCACAAATTTAGGCTACTGTGAGTGAAGCTCTCTAACTAGGTCATGGATCTGTCGAACCAAGACAGTTTAACGCTCACAGATAGCGATTTCTGGAATGACTGCTGCTGCTTTGTGAATTCTCATCCCCATGGGTAGTTGCTGGTTGCTCTTGCTGCGCGGGCGCTTTCCGGAGCGAAGGGACAAGCAGCCGTGCTGATCAAGATTGTGCAATTGTGCACGGCCCTTCAAGCAGATTCCTCACACGTTTACTGATTGTGGGTTTTCACATTCACACCACGAGAAATTGTACGAATCTTTAGAGCCATACTAAACTACCAATTCATATACAACATTGCACCAGTTTTATTCGTCGTACGTATGAAGGTTATAGATGTCCTCGCTTCAAGAGAGGAAGAAAAATTATTAAATGGAAGAGACAGGGAGGTTAACCTAGAAGAACTGGTTTTCCGACCTGTACAGAGTTGGAAAAATAAGGGTCAGAACAGGATACAGATAGAGAGAGATATAATAAATTAGGAAAAGAAAAACACATGCACACACATGCAGAGCGTTCCAATCACTGTCGTTTGGAGAGACCAGATAAACGCAGAAAGCTCAGGAGTGCCTTCATAGCCTTTTTCTGCGACATAAAGTCATGTCGGTAGCACATGATTCTTCCTTCAGAAAGAGCCTGGTTGAACAGTTGTTATAGTGCATTGTAGATAGACTGTCCTGCGAGTACAACTGCGGAAATTCGTGCAGAATATGCCGAGTTATTTCGACACAGCCACTTCCGCAATCGCCACAGGCTTTATTGTCGGCCATTTCTATGCGGAACGCGTACGCATAGATAAATTCGACATCCCACCATAACCTACACAGCATAAAACTGACTCCTCGGTGAAGGGCTGGATAGCACCTTGTGGAGAGCGGAAGTGATATTTTATAGCTTTCAGTAAGGGCAGAGGCACCGCGATCACCCCGTTCATTGCCATTTTTTCACAATGACTTGAAAGCAATCGAAATACTACTTAATGTCCTTTCTCACTGAAATGGTAAACCTCTCCTGCAACCTCGAACACCAGATGTTCGTGTGGATCATGGCGTAAAGGTGATAGAAGGACTTGCAGTGCCGCCTTGTAATCACAAAAAAGTGCAGTTTTGGGGCCATTGATTGATAATTTGCAATGCTGTACGAAGAGCTGTGAACTCCGCTCCCATCGATGTCATAAGGTGGGATGTCTTGAGTTTTCTCTTTGTGTTATTTATTGATATCACAACAGATGCCTTTGAACTATCTATAAATTGGAGCGGCTTGTGTATACGCGCATATATCCTTGGTAAGTCCCTTCTAACAGGAGCAGAGCAAGCTTCTTAGGAGAAGGTGACGGCATATCTGCTTTTATCTGGATGCTAGATATTTTTAGCCTGATGTTAACCTCAGTCAAGCACAAAAGGGGAGTTGAAGGCTTCGCTGTGACTGTGAAGTGGGTTGGCATAGAATAGCGATACGTGGTTACCATTTGGCGAAAAGACGAACGTGGTGCGTCTGCTGATAAAAAAGGCTGCATGGTAGCAGGGCGTCCGGAAAATATGCCTTATATGTGTCCTGGGTGTCTCAATCTGAATATGTGTCGTGATAAGGTGGTCACCAGCAATAGCTATGGAAGTCACCGTCCACGCACTATGAGGCAAGCATTGGGGAGTGCCTGGGCCTGAACGCTCTGTAACATTCGTAGGCTTGTTTGCTTGTACCGTGAATGCCAGCAAGCTGTACCACAGGAAGCAGGGGAAAACTACCCTATACAGCTGTAGCATTGCACTGGGTAATAGTCATCATGCCTCTGCTACTGAGAACTTCAGTAGATTACAGGTGCCTATAAATTGTTTTTTTTTCATGTACGGAACCTGATCGCTCTATCATAAACTCTTGTCATTTATGACGCCCAAACGCTTGTGCGATAGAACGTAGGGTACAGTTTGACCATTTATTCGTATGGTGTACTTAATCATAGGTTTGCGTGTAAAAGCTATGAGGGCACGTTCCTCGGAAAAAATTTCCAAGCCTCCATTTTCGAAGCAACGTTCTGTTTTACTGGCAGCTTTTTCAATATTCACTCGCAACTCCACGCGGGCTATAGCCAATGCCCGAACGCAAATATTATCTGCTGATATTGATAGCCTGACTATGATTAGCAGATGCTCAGAGAGAGCGATTTGCGTAAGATTGAACAGCACAGGGCTGAGTATGCCAGCCTGGGGTGACGTAATGGTGGCTGTAATGCGGAGAGATTTGACCGCCTTTGGTGCTCACTATAGTGGACTAGAATGTGATATTCTATTTCACTATATCACTCACAATGAGAGATCGCATTGACAGAAAACTACATATCCAGCGATACATATGACCACCTATTCTATTTCTTCGAAAGTGGTGAGGACTGCTTCATGCGTAACGTTGTCATACGCCTCTTTGACGTCTAGGAAAAAAGATGCACAGTGATTCTTACGTTTTTTTGTGATAAATGTAAGTGACCAGGTCGACTACGTTTTCAATCGATGATCGACCATGCCCAAATCTTGCCATGGCATATGAATAGGTGTTGTTGCACTCCAAATGCCACTTCAGGCGTGTATTATCCTCTCTATAGCTTTCCTACAAAACTGGCCAACATGATCGCAGGGCAGAATGAGAGCTCCAGCAGTGACTTGCCTGGCGTCAGACGTGCAACTAGGCGACTTGTCTTCCAGCTCTTCGGGAACGTACCATCTTGCCAGGGTTTGGTGCGTAACTCCGGGAGGAGTATTCTCGTGCTTTCACCCAGGGGACACAGGGCTCTATGGAAAACTTCTTTGGGCTTTGGTGCTGACGTATGGCGACACAAAGCTAGTTCTACTTTGAGTTCATCATTGGAAAAAAGCAAATCCACGCGGGAATTCAGTGTTTGTGAACAGCTGGTCGAGGGCAAGCGGCTATTGGGCTCTGCGAGTGGCCCAGATAATGTGGCACAAATGTCTTCTGCCACACCGATGCATCGTCTTTGTTATGAAAGGGCGAAAGCCCTCAAAGGGGACCACCGAGTGGGTTCTGTGCGGAGACCTCGTACCATCTTCCACAATTGTGATAAAGGTTCGCGAGGGTCAAAGACTCACAAAACCAGTCCAACGTTGTGGCTCCAGTTTATTTATCCGGAGCTGAATCTTCTTTTGTAGACGTCGAGCGATTCATAAGTCTTCCATTGCCTCCATGCGTAGGTATCTTCGTTCAGCAGGACGTCGGATTGCTCTACGTTGTTCCAACTCGATGTCAAAATCTGTTACTTTAGAAGAGCTTGCGAGAGTACACGTAGTGTCATGTATGATGTTTTTGATTATCTCCTCTGTGTCAAGACATCTATTTGCTTCACATTGCTCTTCGATGCGAGACTTAAATTTGAACCAGTGCCCTCTTTCAACACTATCACGTACCATAGCTTGCGGTAGTCCTTCAATTTCTACGTTAGTAGAAATGTGGTCACTTCTATGCGTTTCTATGTCTGGGGATTACTCAGCACGCCTGACGAGGCTTGTGAGACAAAGGCCAGGTCAGGACAGCTCCTACGCCTTGAACCACGCAAAAACGTTTCACTATATCGTTATTAAGCAAGAATAGTTCATTGTTCACCAGAACACCAACTTTCTTCCTTTAGCATTTGTCTTCAAGCTTCCCCAGATTTTATGACGAGCGTAGAAGTCACCGGTTTTAATGCACGAGTGAGGAGTTGATAGGATGCCTTGTAATCTTGTATGGTCCAAATGGCTTGCCGGAGATAGGTAAGCACGCACAACCATGACAGCAAGCCTCTTCTTTACTGTAGTAGATATATACTGATTGTCATCGTCAGGTGACACTGGTTGATGAAAGTAGGTGAGCTCGAGTGAATAAACATGAGAACATTGCTGCTGTCCACAGTGGTGTAGATCACATGCATGACTCATAATGAGACAGTCGGATTTCATTTGGCAAATTTGTCTCGCAGATGACAATGATGGGAAATCTAATAGTGTACACAAACCAACGGAAATAAGTTGTTCATGGTCTCAGTACTCGGGTATTCGGTTGAAGAATCGCTGCCTGCGACCCTCTTTCCTGAAAGACAGTGGCTTTCTACTCAAGTGCTGCGAGTACTGGACTCGTAGCACTTGGCATTCCCATTACTTACTCCCCGGACATTCCCACTGCTTGCTGAGTGCTGCAAGTACTGGGCGTAAAAGTGTTTATTTTATTTATTTATTTTCATTCATTTATTTATAAAATACTGCAGGCCCAAACAGGGGCCCAAGCTGGAAGGGCAAAAGGACACAAACAAAGCAAATAAAGGCAGAGAAATCGCATACTTGGCAAAAAAAACACTGACATGTGTATAAAAAACTGCAGCACAAAATAAGGCATAAACTACATAATTTCTTTAAAAGTGGTACTTCAAGGTGAAGCTACAAAAGTCATCAAACAAAAACTTTTCACACACTGAAATAAGACCATGTGGTAAAAAGCACGTCAGACATATATACACAAAGAAGCATGAGATAAGGTAAGTGACATTGGCTTTTCAAAACTAAGGATCAAGAAACAGAAGGATAACATTGAATGAAGCTGTAAAAGTCGGTGCATCATGGTCAGAGGTTTAAATAGTTACATGTTCTAAGAAATCGTCGTATGTAAGGGGGAACATGGTAGGTTGTTCCAGTCGGTGATAGTTCGTGGGAAGAAGGAATATTTGAAAAGAATAGTGCGTGTCCGATAGGGTGTTAGAGAGTCAGCATGACGATGCCGTGTGGTTCAATCAGTGAGCGACAATAAATAAGGACTTGGGTTTACGGCAAAGAGTTCATTTTTCAGTGCAAACAGGAATTTTAGTCTCTGTATTTTTCTGCGCAGGTGTAGTGTTTGAATTCTATTCTGCATTAATAAACTAGCGGGAGAGTCACTAGTACGATATTTAGAATAAATGAACCTGACAACTTTACGCTGAATCATTTCCAGGCTATCGATATTATATTTCTGTATGGATCCCAGACAATCCTGGCGTATTAGAGTTTAGGCCGAATTAGTCTTGTATAAGCCGTTGACCTTGTACTTGAGGGCGCAATCTTTTAGTTTATGTCTGAGAAAAGAAAGTTTCTGAATGAAGAGTTGCATATGTTGGTAATGTGCGTATTCTAATTAGGGTTGTTAGTTAGTGTGACTCCAGGTACTTGAACTCCTTCACTTTTGCAAAGCATTTCGGAACGCAGCTTGTACCCAAAAGAAAGTTTTTAGATTTATTTCTAGTTATTGACATATGCACTGTTTTAGTGACATTTAACTGCATGCTCGACCAATCACACCAGGAACGAATACTTTGGAGATTATTGTTGAGCAAAAGTTATTCTTCAAGGCTTTTAATTTCATTATAAAGCACACAATCATCCGTAAATAGTCTAATTTGAATAAGGGAATGAATTTCGTGAGTTATGTTAATAATGAATATCAAGAATAATAAGGGACCAAGGACACTACCCTGAGGCACACCAGATCAGACTGATACCTTCTCAGATGAGTGGCCATTAAAAGAAACGACCCTGACTACGGTTAGTCAGATAGGCAGCCCACCCAATTAACGAAATAAGCAGGAAGATTATTCGATTCTAATTTAGTAATAACCTCGCTATGTAATACAAGATCGAACGCTTTTTTGAAATCAAGAAATATTACATCAACCTGGCCTGAACCATCAAGAACACTAGCAAAATCATGAAAACAACTGTTGTTAAATGTGTCATTGGCAGAGAAACTTTTGCGAAAGTCATTTTGACAGGACGACAGTATGTTGTTATCCTCTAAAAACTTATTAATTTCCTTAGCTATATGTTTCAAGTAGTTGCAACATGACGAGGTTAGTGATATAGGGCGATATTTTGTTACAATCTGGGGTCACCTTTTTTTAGTATGAGTACAACACGTGCCGAAAGCCAATCATTAGACAGTGTAGCTGAGGACAGGGACATTTGAAATATACGAGCTATGAAAGGTTCTAATGCTTCTGCGTATTTTTTCAGAAAAGCATTGAGTATAACATCTGGACTTGAGGAAGATTTAGTTTTAAGCTCAAGTAGCATAGAAACGACACCTGGCATTGATACAACATCGGGAGTAGGGAAGTATGGTCTGTGGTTATGAAGTGTAGTAGCATCAAAACTGGGAAAAAACACTGTGGAAGTATTCATTAAAATATTGCGCAACGCTGTCCCTTTCGTAAACCATGATTCTTTTTTGTACAATGTGACTAACTTCTTGGTTCTTTTTTCTTATAAAGCCCCAAAATTTTCCTGGCGCGGAGCGAATAAACTTTGGTAGCATATGCTGGAAGTACAAACGCTTAGCATGGCTCACTTTCAGATTTAAGCTATCGTGCATTTGTTGAAAACCTTCACGTGAAGCACACCGCCGTCTTAAGCGCTTAACTCTTCTTTTAAGTTGCACGATATCTCTTGTCATCCAAGGAGTAGCTTTAGATGCACGTTTTTTTGCTCGGGTGAAATTGTTGGGGCAATGATTGATATTTTTTTTAAAACCGTTCCGAGGTGCAGTAATATCATGGCCTTGGAAACTGTCAAGACATACTTCTAGACGATCTAAACACGTTTATCATTGGCTCTAGAATAATCTTGAATAGTGATTGTGTTCTTTTTGACGTCACACGGTTTCAATGGGCACAAAAATACATAAGTTGATGGATCAAAATGCCAGGTTCAACAGAGACAGAAAAGTTTTCAATTCATCGACCTACAAAAATAAGATCGAGAATCGTTGCTGACGTATCGTGAATACGTGTCGGTTGTTT